>JBBPJQ010001062.1:0-13539 GCA_038088795.1 Boletus rex-veris
GAGTTTCCCCTACAGGCAACTCTATTCCTTTCCACTTGTCTTTTTCTCTGTGCAAGCGACCTAGCACTGAAGCTTCACTTAACCGTGAGTCTTTAGGGTTGTTTCAATCATCAAACAGTTCAACCAAGCAAAGCTTCAAATCCCATGATCCAAGTCATGCGAGACATGAGCTGTGAAGAGAGCTAAGCAGGCAGGCATGGCGATGCCAATCATGTATACATTTGTTCCTGTACAAACACCAGAGTCTTTCGCTTCTATGTAAATGTCATATGGTGTTTATGTTACAGTTCATCTGATACCAAGGTCAAAAGGTCAAATGACGCTTGTGGGATCTCATCCTCTTCACTCTCGAACCCTTTGCCTGCAACCATATCCCGCACCTTTCGATTGAATGTTGCCAGTGTTGACGACCATAGTTTCTGCTCACCGGCTGTCAGTGTGTCCACTACAGGCCCGACAAGATCACATCCGAGCCTATTCAAATCAGATATGTGAAGCGCAAGCTCTCCGACTTTGTAGGCAACCTTGTTGACAGCCGCCGACATGTCAGGCGTGGTATGGATGATCCCATGATATGCGATTCCAAGAGCGCGGCCTACTTGTTTGCGGACACTCTGTAGAAGGTCAACTGCAGCAGAGATATCACCCAAATGATCCCAGGAGGCATAGACCCCCTTTGCAGCGAAGAAAAGCTGCCAGTGCGAGTCAGAACCTGAACAAACTTGTGAGACAATCCTACCTTCAGAAATTTGATGAGGTGTTCTATGTTCAAGTCAATAGGCATGCAGTGACCTTCGATGCCGGTCAAGTTGACCAGCATGTTGTCGCACATGATGTCCCTGTATACATAGCCATAGCTGACATTAGTGTCGCATCAGTTATTAGTAGAATATCACGTACAAAAACTCTGGTGTCCAGACTTTTTTGAGGTTGTATAGGAAATGGAGGATTTCGGAACAATAGTTATTCGAACTGGCACCGCGAAAGATCATCGCAAGGTTTCCAAGGATATCTTCAATCCGACCAAAGTCACCTGCTGACGTTGTGTGAACAAGCTCGAGGACGTATAATAGGTTGTGAGTCAGGAGGCAGATATTGTAGTGTACGTTGTCAGTGTCCGAAGTAGACTTTGAGTCATTTGCTGTCTTTTTCAAGGGCCGTTTTGATGTTGGTTCACACAGTGTGGTGGTGGTGTGGTTAAGAATGATCCGATCAGCAATTTGGAGTAGTTCGTCTGGCAATGGATTCGTTGAAGCAAATGAAGCAAGGGAAGTGTGCCCACATTCGACCTTCCATGCATTGAGGATGATCCCGCGCAAGATTTGAAGTAGTGTAGCTAATAATGTGTGGTAGTCGGGATGATTGCACCTGAGTTGTGTCCGGTCTAGAAGAGCGAAAAAGTAGGAGAGACTCCCGACCTGATGGATTGAACCCCGATGGACGTGTAGAAGTGCCCATATGAGATTCATGCAGAGGTGGAATAGGCCAAAACCGAGCTGGAGGGTTTGAAGTTGAGTGAATGGATTGACATCCTTTGCTCGGAGAGCCTTCGCACCACGTATGCGGGCATTCGTAGACTGATTGTTAATGCTCGGAATCGCCCAGTCTGCCAATTCCACATGAGTCATCTTCAATTGATTCATGTAGACATCGTTGATGACTGTGATGTTCCCGGTGATTGAGCTCTCGTCAATAGTCGAGGTGCGTACTGGGTACTGTTTGGTTCAATAACCCTTGGGCATTCTACGGCGCTTGGGGTGAAGCAGGTTCGGTGGTCGTTTGTAGTCCTCAAATGGTTTGCAACAGTCAAGCAATATGTCGATGATGTGGATCTGAAGCTGACTATGATATGCCCTTGCCTGAGCACGACATGGAAGAACATCGGAGCTGAGTCTAAGGTCGGATGCTTGTCGCGCTCGTGAAAGCATAGGTGATAGATGCATGTGAGCGGGATCACCGTTTCAAACCTCATAGATAATCGCAAATGTTCCAGACTGTACTTTTGCAGGCGCAGAGGCTCGTTGTTCGACAAAGATTGAGATGCTTATATTTATGTTGTCATAGCACATGACATGAGGACCATGGGCAATGCGAGTCGCCTGCTCAAGCAATTGCGCGGCAAGGTTGCTTATCAATTTCATGAGGGAAGGAAAAGACATGCACAAGCCACACTTGTGCAAGGCTTCGATGGTCTGACGTGAGGCCCCATTCATCCAGAGAAATAGACTGAACGGTGCAGCAAAGTAGACACTCAGTTGTGAGCATTCTTTTGCGAGCTGCGTGATGATGACATTACACGCCTTTGAGAGATCAACTTGAATATATTGGACTTGGATGCGTAAGAGAGGACCTCCGTACCGTACTACTTGTCTTGATTTTATTCTTTTTGGCACAATCCATCCTTGTGGCAGTCTGGAGTATGCGGCCAGTGACCGGGGCCTTCTCATTCACCACGGATCCGATAAACGTGTTGACATCCCATCCGCGCAAGCTTTCCGGAGTAATTGACCCGAGAGTGCCTCCAAGCGACCTCTTGACATCATCCATCTCATCGGAAACCTTTGTACACACGAGATTGATTGTGTGAGGCTCCATCCAGCGCAGCAAATGCACACGGCCATGATCGTTCCCAAATATCAGATCGAGCATTCGGGTGAGCTTCCCAGACAGATTAGAGAGAAAGAGCTTTCAGGAAACCATGAAATCCGGCTTTGATGGGTCGAGAATGTCGAGAATACAGTCAAGAAGCGAGAAACGGCTTTGGCGAAGAAACTGTAACACATTTCGAATGCGTTCGTCACGGCCGCATCACGCATCAGGTGTATCGAGGTCCATGTCGTTATCAGAGGCCACTGGCATAGTCGATGATCAGGAGGCTTGAGGTGAAGCACGAGCTTGAAGGCAGAAGAACAGAGGGAAGGCAATCAGCACGTCCGGTCTTACACACGAGCGGCGACCGAGGACTTATCAGTCCACTTATCATTTAACGTGCTAACTTATCCTACATACACATGGCTACGGAAAGGTCTAAACTGGGCTTATCGGTCAGATGACTCTGGGAATCTGCTCGCCCTGCCAAATTCAAACCCAGATTTACCAGTCTGTCTATCAACAGTTTGCCTTGCCACAACCTCTTTTAGACGGACTGGTCATGAGTCTACGATATTACAGCTGCTTTCAAATTGTTGCGTTCCATCCCTAATCCGGCCTACTCCGTTCAGAAGGGACCCAATCCGAGAGCTCAGTGCATGAACACAACAAGTGCGGAAATCGTCGACACATTCCCCATGCTGCAAAAGAGCAAATCATGACCATGTCAGCGCATATGAAGCCTGGCGAAATTTATCGGGTTACTGGAATCAGTGCGTGTATAGTGCAACGAACCATGGAATTATGGAGGATCATGATGGGTGCTGTGCAACATACACCAGTCAACCCAGGAAGAAAACAAAAGCTAAATTCACTAGATCTAGCAGTAAGAGAGCCTTTACTTTACCTGGCAGCCTGAGGATCACTCACGACACAACCAGTTTCTCAAGGGCTGCATCGAACATACTCTTGATCTCTACCTACTACCTGAACTGAAACAGGAACTTGAGCCTGAGGAGGCTTGTAGGGCCTCTGTCTCTGATGCGACAATTGCTCGGGTACTGCATCAAAGGGGTTTTTATAGAAAACAAGTGAGTATGGCACCGTACTATGGCCAATATCTATTGCAGTTGCTGATGGTTACTTAGGTAAGCCGTTTGGTAGTCGAACGTAGTGAAGAACTATGCAATAGATACCATGCCTACGTTGGTGCAAATCTCCGTGTGGACCAACTACACGCCCAGTTGTGCAAGGCGTTTATGAGACATATGTCAGAATTCGTTTCCCACACCATGGCCTGACCTCAGCCAAACCTCGGGCTGACATCAGCCTGACAAATACATTTTGAGGTTTGGGCAGTGCTGCTTTGGGACGCGGCAAGCAAAAAAATAGCGCAGAAAAAAAGTGGGATATGAATGAATCAAACCACGCCACTGTGCAATACCACCGGCACACAACCACTAAGCTACAAGAGCACAGATACATTATATAACTGAATCAAATATGTACAGTACTGTCATACTTAGCAATAATTCTCCAAGTCCTGCAACAGTCCCCCAACTCAAGTCCTAGGTGGTCCTACAATCCTACAATAGTCTGATATTCAATATGCATCATATAAAGAGTTAAGTTATACTGTAGGGGGACTGTTGCAGGACTTAGAGAATTGTTACTAAATATGAAAGTACTGTATATATTTGATTAAGCTGTATAGTATATTGATGCCCTGGTAGTGTAGTGGTTGTGCGCTGGTGGTATTGTTGCTGTGGCGTGGTTTGATGCACTCACATTCCACTTTTTTTCTGCGCTATTTTTTTGCTTGCCGCGTCCCAAAGCGGCACTGCCCAAACCTCAAAATGTATTTGTCAGGCTGATGTCAGCCCGAGGTTTGGCTGAGGTCAGGCCATGGTGTGGGAAACGAATTCCGACATATGTCTCATAAACGCCTCGCACAACTGGGCGTGTAGTATTTGTGGATGAGTCAGCATGCAATCGTGATGAACGATGGCATGGTTACCAATCGGCTCACGAGCCTGAGGACGTCGTCGCGACTTCTTTGTGCATGGTCAACATCAGTTTTCTTTTGTTTACGCTTGGAATAATCACAATCTGTAAGCTACTCAATCCTTCCTGCCATCTCACTTGATGGTGTACTTCATCTAGATGTACGTAACGAACCATGGAAGGGTGAAACATTCTACAGGTTGCCCGGGGTGCATCTGCAAAGAAACTTCGTTCACACCACGCCTTTGAAGATGCGACATCCAGACGAAAGACTCACTAGCCTCGACGGTATGGTATCTCAGGTATAGGGTGACGCTAGGGAAGCGGGGCCAGTTACGCCCAACTATATTTGATCGTGGTCGATGTGTGGCAAGTGCACCGCGCTCGTTCGGGTCCGGGCTCACATATCTTTACGGATGGACGGGAACTTTAGGCCTATATTCAAGCCCAAGGTCGATTTTGTAGCCGAACCCGTTGGGCAGTCCGTAATCGTGACTGCAGATATGCTGTATTCGTGCTTCTGCCTCGGGATACATCATTGCGCCCCGGACATACGTTGTGCACGGGCGAAAACAAGGGTACGATGGTCTGTCTTTGCGAATGCAAAGTCCGAAGCCAAAGTGGCTCGATCGTCGTGTTTGCCTCTGCAATGTGGATCAACGAGCAAGAAGGCATCCGATCACTTACTCATCAACTCGGTAAGCTCCTGTACCCGCAGCTGGAGACAACATGTTTGCCACATTTCGTCACTGTATGTGCCCTAACTTGTACAACAGACAACAGATGGTGTCACTCAACTTTGCATCCTGTATGCCCCGGCGGGTCGCTGTTCAAGCATTCATGGGCTGAAGAGAAGTCAACTTCATCTCAGCGATTGGTGGGACTTGAAACGAAATACACGATCTGGCGATCTAAACCGTCGCTTCCCGTTTCTGCACCCTCGATTACTAAGCCTGTCCACTGATCGACTGGACGAGATTCAGATTCCTCAACAAATAGTCCACTGTTGTACACATCATATACTATATAGCCCGAGGATTCAGATAACATCTTGGTGGTGCCGTCGCTCTCTCTCTGCCACCTCCCGACTGCATCTTGCGCTTGTATTACACGGCTCAATCTGTAACAGGTTCCAGGAGCCAACGCTGACTTGGGCTATTCTATGTTCAAGACAGATCAGTAGAGATACACATCACGTGTAATCTAATCAACGGCACTTACATTGCGAGGGAGGACGATGACCTGCGTGCAATCGGGAATGACCATTAGACACATGAACCCAATGTTTTTTTGCACATGAACTGGCTTACGCTTTGATTATTCGGTGCGAGCTGGACAGCCTTGGCGTTGTCAGCGTTTCCGATCCTGCTCGATGAGTGAGCGAATCATGCATCATATGGGCGAGAAAGACGTGACGACAGACACGCATGCATGTCCCCTAAAGTCGACGTTCCAAGTGGCACCTCTCTGACCCGTGATGAGTGCATTGCTAGTACTGACACTCAACGATACGTGCGAGTCGCCCATCACGATGACGTTGTAGACACCGTTTGCAACGAGATACACGGTCCACTGCGAATCAGTCAATGTAACACATATCAAGCTAGCTAAGGGGTGGTGACGGACTCGTTGAGAAGCATCAGATCGATTTAATGGCTGTACGACCACCGTACCTGCGCCGTCTTGTACGCGAGTGAGGTATAGATCGCCGGTGTTGCTTTTTATGCGGTAAATTCCATCTGGAATGTGGGGTGGAGTCATCGGTGCTCGAGGGCGGTGGAGGCGCGACTCTGGTGCATTAAGTGTCCCTCTGGGAGCTGCGATTTGCGGCTCTAGGTCGGCATCTCCGTTCCCAGTCTGTGGTGATCGAGCAGCATTGACACCAACGCGATGGGACGCGGGAATGGTATGATTGAGGTTATATAGGGTGATGATGCCACCCCAGCCAGCGACTGCGACATGGTTGTTGTCCGGCGAAAGCGCGATCGAATACAGATATGGTGTCTGCGGGTGATCAAAGACAGGTCCAAACTGCGCGCGCGTGCGCGCGTCCCAAAACGTCAGAGAATGACCGACGAAGCAAGCGATGAATCGGCCGTTGCTGGATAAGGCGATGGATCCATAATTGTCCGTCTGTGGCTGGCCCGGAATAGTCCATTCGGCGAGGGAGGTGCTCGTGTCGACGGCAATGTGCTTGAGGATGTTTCTCGAGCATAAAGCGAAGATGTGCTGGGTACTCGACCAGGCGATGGGATTGGTAGAGAACAATGAGACGGCAATGTTGCTGAGCAACTGGCCGTTGTGCGCATTGTAGATTCGTAACTCGCCGTCCCGCACGGCGGTTGCAATGCGATTGCCGTCAGGGGAGAATCTCGCCGATACCACCTGATTCCGGTGCCGGAGTGGCTCCATGAGTGGTCTCCCGTTGGACATATTCCAGATGATGGTGCTCCAGTCGTCCGAGGCGGTCACGAACCTGGTCGTGTCTGGGGAGACGTGGACTTGATTCACCCAATTCGAATGTTCTCTCGCAGAGTGGAGGCTTTGGCGAGTGTCCCTGTTCCAGATAGTGACCACCTCCCACCCACCACTGACGATCCACCTGCCATCGTCTGAAAGACCGATCGCCGAGACTTGAGAGTAACCGCTCGCATCGAGTACCTGATCTTCGACCTCTTTTCCATCCTCGATACGCCACTGCCTGATCGTCTCTTCCCGTCCACCACTTAGAAGATGCTTGCCATCCTCCAGGAATACGAGCGTCCATACATCTCGACGCACTGGGATCGCGATCGTTTCTGCAATGTCCGATCGGACAATCAGCATTTATGTATGTCACGCAATGCGTACTCGCCCATTGTTCAGCGTCAACTCACACTTATCCACGGTTCGCGGTAGAGTTACGAGGACAAGCCAACGGCTAATCGTCATGTTCTTATCAAGATGAACTGTTCTCACGTGCTTTCCAATCACCTCCTCGTGTATCCGGGCGCTTGATCTTACTCTATTGAATCGTCTAGGAGTAGGGTTCAGGCCATTGAGTTGTATTCGCCATGAATTATCTCATCGAGATCTGAGATCTGAGCCTAGATCAACTTGTGTGTTGACGCGATTAAGTGACCCATGATCAACTATTATAAAGGCTGCTCAGTTCGTCGCGAGTTCACGTCGGTAAGGTAGATTAGGGGTTTAGCGGAATATACTGACGTTACTAGCGCGTTTCTATGATACCAAGGGTTATACCGGTACTTCGTTCCTTCTAATTCGCAGCCGAGTTTGTGTTTCTGGTACATCATCAGTGTGTAGAGTAGTTGACAGTCTCATCGTCTTGGAGATGTAAGCCTTGTTTTCTCTAGTTCTCTGGGCATAGAGACTGTCAACAAAAAAAGACTCATTCAGGAGGACTGGAAAAAAAAAAGGATCACGCACGTTGAACCAGACTCTGCACTGCGTAGAACAAGCCCGAGATGCAATGGCGCTCCAAAGCACCCAATAAACGCCCTTCTTTCCACTGACATCTCCAAGACTGCAGTGGCGCCCAAACCCATTTTCGGAGGGGTTCACTGGCACGGATTGAATGTACATCCCCGGGAAGCACAGGTGACGTGTCTACTAAATGCCAATCAAACACGAATAAGCTTCTTTTATGGATTCCGCGTCTACGTTCGTGGGGTGACATGATATTTCGAGGACAGAAAACGGAACGTACTTATAGGCTGAACGAACGCCTGCAGTGACCAGTCCTGCACGGAATGAAATAAGCTCATGACCCCGGAACTTCCCTGTGCTGAGACCCCGAAACCAAAGTAGTCACCTTGTGAACAACTTGTTCAAGTTCAATACTCTTCTGCACTCAGTCTGCGCTGCGCAATAATTTCGTGCTTCCTCCCAAACCTGTAGAACGGTCATTCATACAAGTGATGCGCCCAAGATGCTTCAGTTACTACTTCCACTCTGTTGCCCTCTACCCTGATTCAGACTCGACTGGATTTGTATGTCCTTGCTCTGAGAAGTTTATTCACCAAATCAAAGCACAACTGCTTGGGATTGGGGGTTACCTACGGAATGCACCTACCTACCGAGTTGGTCAATCACTCCAATCCCCACCCTCATCCTAAACGTGATGGGAAAATGAACGAAGCGAGAAATGGTCCAGCGACTAGCCACAAGGTGTGCTTTCTCGGCCGGACTCTGCGAGATACATATGACTATGAAGAAACACTTATTACCCGGTATGTCATTCAGTTTGTCGAAAAAGGATTGCGAATGACAGAGTCAGGCATGCAGGCAACGAGTGTCGCAGTAATCCATTTCGGTTTTTACGTTGGTGTGGCACAGTCACCTCGAGTTGAGAGCTACGAATAACCCGGTATCAGCAAACCACTATACCACTGAATGAGATGGGCAAAGGACGACGTGAGATACCACATTTTTCGCTCGCGGTGGTTCCTCGTTTGTCTACTACCGTTTATAGGGAATTGTGCATCTTCTGAGATTCAACACGGATTAGCAAGAAAATTGATGACTACCCTGAAACTCTTCCATCCGCCTCGGTGAATAGGTTGCGTTATACATGTGGGGTTGAACGCTCAAGCCGTTGCAACGTTCGCTTTCATCCCAGCACGGGGATGTTGCATCCTTGTGCTCGCTCCCACCAGTTAACGCGGCACGGTCCAGGCGCGACAACTGTGATTCATTAGAGTCGACCATTCTTCACCCACATTGTGTAAGTTCATGATACGTTTAACGATCATCATCGTAATGCGTATATCTATTTACTCAACCACAGGATTCCTAGGCGAGGATGCAACGAACCGCCGGCCGGGTGATCACTTTATCGTACTACCGAAGGCACTGAAAAACTGAACATTGATCATTCATTGCAGGATTCGAGTATGCGGTACAATGTCGCCCAATGTTCGGTAATCCTTCTGCCTACCCACTCGCAGTTCTAATCCGGGATATCATCTAGTATTAGCACGAGGAAATGGTAATAATGCTTGCCTACTTAGGACCGACCACTGCAAACCCATCGGCGTTAACGAGCCCCGAAATGGACGCAAGGGTTTGCTTGCATGGGAACAAGTGCTATCAGAAGCGAGATCACCGGACCGCTCGAAGCGGCGCAGTCGCCGGGAAATGAGAGGTCGGGGATCCTCGTCCACCTGAACCTCGACCAACTTACTATCTCAGTTCACGAAAACGATTTCCGTTTTCAGATTTTTGTGCTGCAATAACACACGCACGAGCCCACCAGGTTCTACGTGCGACTGGTTCGCATCAAAGGAATTAGGCAGATCTCCCAATCAATGGTCACTGATGGCTGTAGTCGATCTATCGAAGTAAGTTGGCATTCGAAATGATAAACATTCTTATGTCTAACGTCACCCTGTTCATCCAAAGGCACGGAAATCGAGGAATGATGAGATATTTGCAGCTTGGCACGTCGACATCTCAAGGCATTTCCTAGACGATCTCTGGCCGATCAAAGGAACTCAGGTAGTACATGATGCATCTCTTACCCTCTTCTTCCCCCGTTCTCTGTGCGCGATCCGTACGGTTAGGGATTTCCATTGCTGCGTTGGAGGAAGAGGAAAGCGCTCCGTCGTGTATCTTCGGTGAAGACCCCACCGTTGGGCTAACCGTTACGTGGCCCACTGGCCAAAAGTTGGTGCACCAACTCTGACTCTGAGAACACAAGGTTAGTACGCAACACGTCAACGCAGTACATTATGTTTGTTGCAAGCTTAATCTCACTGTAATACTAACTTCCACTTCTGATAATTCTTATCCAACGCAGTATAAATTTGAATTTGTTGCCAGTTACGGCAAACCAATTGTCTCCAACACGTTCATTCTCGAAGACCCTCTCCATCAAGTCTCCGAATTCCACGTGGCACAACACAACCTGCCGCAGGTGGTTGAAACAATGATGGGCGATCGTAATCGCCGTCGGTATCATCGTGGTCAATCGATGACCTCTGGACTGATAGGCAATGAAAATGATGCAAAAACACCATGGTGAACACCTTATGGTTTGGGTCGAGACGAGTACGACCAGCATGGGAGCAATGGGGTCAGACACGTTGAACTGGAATTAGCTGGTGGTCTCATGGGAAGTCATGGCAACTGGATCCTTGGAGACGTCGAGAGGAAGTTCAACTGGGTAATCATTACGGGCTGCCGGGTTGCTCCTATGAGGACCATCTACCAACGCATCTCCAAATTGTAACGAAGGTGGTGAGAATTTTGTAGGCAAGGTTTAGGACTCCAGGCTTCGTTGCGGTTGAGACCATGCTTTTTTGGTGCATTCCTCAAACAAGACCCCTCAGGCTTCTTGTCTCACCAGTGGTTCGGGAACATCTAGTGCTTCCGGGAGTAGGCCACACGTATGCATCGGGGGAGGTCCAACTCCGAGAAGCCGACCAATGACTGTTACATGGCGACTGGCGCCATGATGGTCAAGGCTCCATGGGAAAGAGCTGCTCGTGGACTCCCCAGTTCCGCATGGTACCCTCAAGCAGTTTGCCTCTCGTTAGGTATCGATTGAATGATCATGACTGTAGCTCTATATCGTCACATCTTCCAAGTCGGCACCCAGAACCCCACAGCGCATTCTAACATCAATGAACACCTGACAGCCCTGAAAACATCCGGCATGAACAAATCTGGAGTCCGCACTCACAGTTCCCGAGGAAGTCACACCAATTGACAACCTCGTGCAGATATAAAATGGCCGGTATAGAGTCCTCTCTCCTCAATACACCTTCTTATTTCCTCGCACTGTTAAAGCAATTGGTGGGTGGGCCTCCAGCCTGCAAATTGCAAGCCTCACTATCGTTACCTTGTGCAGATATAATGCATTTCACGCGAGCCTTGCTCGTAATCTGCTCGCTGTTTGCTATAGCTCTCTCTGCGCCGACAAACGCAGTGATTCATCCTTCATCCGAGTGTGATGTAGTTGATTCTGATGATGTTCTAGGTGAGGAACCGATTTCCCCTTTGAATGTGTCACGGTCCTCTTCTGACTTTGTTTCTCTTCGCGTTTTTAGGAGAAGTTTGCGCTTAGTCGTGACTCGAGTAATGGGTGACAAGTTACTCGGAAGTGCATGTGGCAGATCATTCTTTGAGGTGTAATGGGGTCTGTATATGTACTACGAGTCTGCGTCCCGCTTCGCCTCCCTTGATTTTGTTCATACTTAACCTTTTGCTCTTGTCGTCACCTGCCAACTAGGCTCCCAGCTTCCTCTAGGGCGGCAGGCTTGCTTTTGTCTTTGCCAATAGATTTTATCCACACAGAGTCCGAACGAAGCACCTCGAGGGAGAACCGCACATGCGGATCCACAGTAACTGTACACATGACACATGAGGCATGGGGTGGCAAGGGTCCTCGCCGAAGTTGGCCACTCTTTCCCGTCACCCTGACTTGGCGAGTCTAGCCAAGTCAGACTGAGGTATTCAATACCCATAAACATCGGACTGGAAAATATCCCTCACTTTCTATCCCGGTCAGCCCATTTGCTACTGCTTTAAGCCACCTGGTGTAAGTTCAGACCGATCGGGGGGCCTCCAATCAGCGAGCTTCAATTGAGAAAGCCTCGGGCACAGGTGAAGACTTTTTCTCTAGAACGACGCACACACATATCGAGTGCTTTTAGCGTCGCTTTCATAGTCTCCGGCCTCGACGAGATCACTATGATTTTTTTTGCATTCGTTGATGAAATCATGTACGACTTCTTCATTATTGTACAGGAACTCGCCACCAGGATACGATGATACAACGACGTGCTACCTTACGCCACTCCGGGTCAAGTCATTCAAGCCCCCGTCAAGAACTTCCCGACGATCTCAAAGTAACGATCACGTTCCTCGAAGAAAGCCATGTGACTGCTGTTTGCGAAGGTCACCCAGCGCACTTTTGGGATCTTCGTAAAGAATGGCTGCACGGCTACATCTTGCGCTTCATCATCCGCCCCGTTCGTCAGAAGAGTGGGACAGTCTATAGTGTGGATTTGGTCCAGGCAAGACCAATCCTTCAATGTCCCGACGATCGTGAACTCTGACGGTCCCAGCCTGACTGCAACGTCAGTCCTGCGGAAAGAATAGACTCACAAGAGGACTCACATCGTCGAATAAACAATGGGATCAGCCTGCATGGCAGCGAAAGAACTGCCTAGCTCTTCCGGCCATGGAGTGATCTTGCAAACATGTTTTGCGTAAAACACGTTCATCCCCGCCTGATACTCTGGGTCGTCCGTCGATCCCTCCCTCTCATGCTTTTCAATCGTTTCTCTCAGATTCTCCGGCAACTTTTGCAAAAGTTGACGAGTACTCTCCACCCACAATGCCATGGATGGCGCTGCGCTGGCAAGGACTAGACGTCGTAGTCCAGGTGGGTGCCTGTGGCTCACATAGTGCGCCGCCAACATCCCACCCCACGAGTGGCCCACAAGATCAAAGTCCTTGATACTAAGACGTTTGAGGATGTTGTCGAGCTCGTCCATGAAGAGCTCGACTGTCCAGAACTCTTTGGGTACGTCTTTCGGATGGGAGGACTCGCCGATACCGATCTGGTCATAGATGATGACTGGGATGTTGAAGCGAGTGTGGAGGTCTTTGTAGGGGAGGACATAATGATGCGAGAGACCGGGACCGCCATGCAGCATAACTACAGGTCGAATACCCGAGTTGAGGTCACCGAATATTCTGTACCATGTTTGGTACGTTTCGTTGCCGACGCGAAAGTCAACCTTCCCGGTGCTTTCAGACATTGCTTCAGTGGGTGGTTGTTGGAGGATGAGCTGCGGCCAGACATTTACCGAAATTTTCTTATATGGAGTAGGCTTCAGACCAACTTCCTGTCTCGGAGTCGCAACAACTTTTTCCATCTCCAGATCCTGATACACAGCGGAGCATCAAATCAAGTCAGCGGGTAGTACTCACACT
>JBBPJQ010001063.1:0-13531 GCA_038088795.1 Boletus rex-veris
TATCTGACAAGATGATTCAGCCCGAAGAAGTCAAGGCGAAGATGGAGCACGGTCTTTTGAACGTGACGTTCCCCAAGGCTCAGCCGATGCAGCAGCCTAAGCGCATCGCCATCGAGTGAGCGCCTTCAAATTTTTTTGATTGATGGTCTCGAGAAAAGCTCTTGTATCCTCATGTATTTATTCCAATAGCTTTAGCCTAGGGCGTGTACGATAGTCAATGCTTGTAATGGACGTTGGTTTGGTTTGGCCCCTTCAGCGCGACGCGCATCAAGTGTTTGAATCTACACCTCCCCATTCCGTACATCGACAAAAAAGAGTGGCGAGTAAAGTTATTTCTAGTAAGTCATGAATGTGGTCTGACAAGCCACTGTTCACTCTATTCGTACCTCGGTATGGTAAGGCCCAACGATCTTACGATAGACCACCTTCATAAACGTCCAAAACTCGTCTCCGTACGCATAGTACAGCGCGCCAAAAGTTGCCCCTCCAAGATGTGCATAATGATCAAAGAGCCTAACATGAAGTGTGAGCGAATCGACCACGACAATGCAACCAAACCATCAACTCACTTCCAACCACGAAGGACGCCGACGATATCCGCTAGCACTAGCGCACCCACTCCCGTTGTGATCGACATACTGATAGGTATGAAAATCGGTTGGACCTGGGCATCCGGGAAAGCCAGTGCGGTGAGGGTGACTGCGGCATAAATCGCACCCGACGCTCCCAGCGAAGGTAGGATTTTATTTGGTACTTGCTGCGCTACGTCGCCAACGAGGGCAGACGCTGCAGGTGACGACCGCACAACGGCTTGCTTGGAAATCTGTGACAAGATCCGGGGATAGAGTATCTTGGCGGAGACGCAGTGGCTGACGAGGCCAGAGAACAACCCGGCTAATAAACACGAACGTCAGAGTGAAAATATGGACACTGGAACGGCGAGCTTTCGTACCGGAAATGAAGAATGCGAAGAAATGCCACTGGGCACTTATGTCTGGATCACGCGACGGAGAAGCACACAAGTAGTGCGTCGCAGCAGCGCCTACAGGGAATCGAGTCAGTCGATTCAGAACTGGGCAGTGGTCGAGTACTTGCCAAAGCTGGCTAATGCCATCGAATTGGCGACGAGATGGAAGAGACTCTTGTGACTACACAAACGTTAACCCAGGGCACAGAACCTGATTGAAAGAACACAAACCTGAACATGCTGGTCAAAAGCGTGTATGACTTTCCAGAAAGTGGATCATGTGTAAAGGCCCGGTTCATGAATCCATGGAAGCGAGGTATTTTCCAGATGAGAAAGATGGCAGTGTTCAAGGCACAGATCGACCAGCAAAGTCGCCTGCCTTCGCTGGCATCGTAGTAAAACGAGCCCACGAATGCAGATACAGTCAGAGACATATTTTGCAGCGCAATAGGCCACTGAGAAATATTTTCCTTGACTGATTCAAGATATTTGAGGAAATGCTGTCCGAGGCAAGGTGAGATCCATACTGCGATCGGAGGGCTCACGCACCGAAACCTGTGACCGTGCTTTCGTTTTTCTAATCTCATCGTACGTGGGTTCTCGAAAAGTCCATATGCTCATAAACTTGCTGACTTCTCTGGACCAATGGTCGTTTTCAAGCTGAGTCTGCTCCGCAGCCAGTTCATAGGCGACCAAGGACCCAAACAAAGCGAACTGTAGAGAACGGGTGGATAAAAAGGAAGACGAGAACGAAACCCAACTACATACCGCGACCTGTCTTCGTATCGGAGGCCGACTGACGCGTTCGCAGAATGTTCGAACATTGTCCATCGCGGTACGCGAGGTTGGCGTGGCATGCGATGGCCCTCCTGATACATTTCGAGAGATCCTAGGAAACCATTTCTGCGACGTCTGAAAAATTGTGCGACTTTGTGTTCGCGCAAGACATGGATTGAAGGAACGAAATGAGTGTCGGCAAGTTGTGGTCCAGAACATACTGGCAGTTACGTGTAACCTCGGCCCATTACCAAGCTAGGTAACCTACTAAGCACATGACCTTCAACACTAGATCAAGTTATTATGTTTTACTACATTTCGTTTCTCCGTCCTCCACCCTTACAAGCTAGTACGACATCCAGCGAACCCATCCTCATCACGCCCCAGATATGCAACGATCTCCGAACAGAATACCTCGACGACTCCATTGACATCTACTATTCCTGGTCCTTGCACACACCCCACCCCGCTACGCCCGTGATCACGAGACCCACGAAACTCACCTCCTGGCGAACGAGCACCGCGTACAAGGAGATCCCAGTGCCGAGACCACCCCACTATAATAAAACATGCAAAGACGCTGAATCAGACGTACTATCATGGCGGCTCATCCTGACTTGCGGCACGACACCAAACAACCAACTCGTGATGCTCGGTGAGACGGAAGCGACCGGAAACACCCCGTTTGCGGTTATGTCCATGCCCGTCCGCTTTCAAAGCGGTCGACTCGGACACGGTTCGGGGAACAAGCGCGCGGCCATTCAAAATGGTACGAAGCAAGAACGGATCGCGCGATCGTATGCTCTGCGTGTACCCATTCAAGACCGTTCGATAATTTTTAATATCACGGAGCAGACCTCGTTTGACCTAGACAAGGTACGTCTGAATCTAACCCCTGCGCGTCACACCACCCTCGCAACACACCCTGGATCAAAGATTTTTTTTGGACACCGCTCACGGACCAGCTGTAGAAAATCTGGGACAGTGGCATCGGACTTAGTTCTTGGCTCGTACAGCTCTTCTCCGCAAAAGGCACAGAGACGGATGGAGCCCTGACCCATCTTCGTGGATTGCTCTTTGGCACAAACGCTCGGCACGTCTTGGAACTAGGTACGTTGCAGTCTCGTCATGTAGCGCCAATCCCCCGAAGATGACGTTCTTTCACGAGCGACTGGTTAACGGATTCCTATACTAGGTGCAGGCACAGGCATCGTCGCGATCACGCTCGCCATTCTGCGTTCGACGCTGGTCCTCTTGGATGAACCTGGCTCCATCGTGACCACGGATTTACGTGCGTGTCCACCCCCCGATTCACACCCCACTCACACACGCCGACAGCCTCTGCGATACCCGTATTACAAGACAACATCATTGCCAATCGCCTCCTGATGCGCCAATGCACCCCACAAGCAGCCGTCTTGGACTGGGAATGCGAGGAGCTCGCACCACCCGTTCAAGCTCAACTAGAGGCCGGATTGGACGTCATCATGTACGTGGCCAATCCCGTCGTGGGTGTCGTCGCACGGTCCGTCTGATGGGATGTGATAGCATGGCAGACGTCACCTACAACACTGCATCCTTTACCGCACTCACCGGAACGCTCTCGCGACTTGTTCAGGTTTGCAAACAGAGACGGGAAGGACGTCCCCCGAGGGTCCTCATGGGCTACAAGGAACGACACCCCGATGAACGATCGTTGTGGGATATGGCTAAAGACATTGGCCTGCATTTTCAACAAGTCGCACAGGTAAACGGAGCGGGCGGACACCCGGTCGAGATTTGGTTGGGTTGAACCGATACCAGGTGTCAGATGCGGTGCAACGTGAGGTATGTTGATATACAATACACGCAAAGCTACTGGAGAAATGACTTGTGGCCGTGGTTAGATGGGAAAGCATGCGCTACGACCAGATACACGTATGCATCGCGAACCTCTCAGATCAATGTGATAGCGAGTCTATCACCAGGTCCATGAAAGAAAATTTGAGGGATATGACAGCACGAGAGACAAAACTACAAACAATATTGGGCAACAAGGGAGTACATGGTAGTGGCGCGTTCTTGAGCATTTGTCAGAGCAACGATGAAAGTAAAATAACACAAGAGGGATCGAAGAAGGGGAATGAATCCCGTGTGCCAATATTACATTTAAAGCACGTCTAGTATGCATATGCTTTCTACCAGCTTCTTTAATACCGTAGGCGTAACTTCGTCTGCTTGTACGGTAATCAGACTCTCCGCAGCGACCCTTCTATACGCTGCCACGTTGCTGGGGTGAGGGGTGAGCAACAGCGCACCAAATGGTTGTCTCAGTCGAGCAATGACTTGCAGGGCTCGCGTCTCGTGTTCCTTTGGGGATAAAGACGACGGAGGTCGGAGTGATTCTGTAAACGAAAGAAGTTGGGGGAGTGGTGTATCTGGAGCGGGTTGACCCGAGAAAGATCCTGTGTCTTGTGAGTGCCTGGCAGTCCGCCCACTGAACGACAGTCCAAAACGGGGAAAACGCCGTGTCATTCGTTTTCGCAGGGCTGCTGATGTGATATTGGAAGGGCTAGCGAAGGGTGGCAACTCTGGGTCGCCTATTAGAGAAGAGTGGTCAGCTGTGCTGTCTTCGGGTTGCATCTCTGCTTCACTTCCGATGGGTCGTCGGTCGAGGAGAAAGTCGATCCAAGGATGAACAAGATACAGTGAACCAGATCGAGAGAGATCCTCCTCTGTTGTGATTTCCACATTCCCAACAACTGTTTGTGCGCGGAAAACCCCCAACCTGCTCGATGAAATTGATAAAGGCCCTAATTTGAAACTGAGGCACGGAAGCTTCATCCGTTGTCCTGCGAACGAAGGTACAGGAAGAGCACGTAGTCGATCATAAAGCTCCAAGAGGGTGGCAGAATGGAGTGAAGAGCTCCGCAATCTTGCAATGATCTTGTCTGTATCAGAACGTTTGAGGTCTGGCGGGATGTGTGTTGTCAGCGGCTGATTGAAAACGACAATAGTTGCAGGGAGGCAGCTGTTGAAGCTGCCAGATCGCCCAGTCCATGCAAGGATACTTGTATCTCCTGAGCTCGTCAATAGTTGTGTCAATAATCGTCCAAGTGCCTTGTCCCCTTCGCCATACACAACCGGCAAGGAGATTGAAAATATTCCAAGTAAAGAGTAGGCTGCGTCCTCGATCCGTGTAGTGTGACGTGCTGAAGCTAGGCAAAGCTTCGCCCGGATGTCATCCAAACCCGGTCGGAGTGTCATCAGGGCTCGTGCTGACACCCCAGTTGCCTCCTCCATCTCCGCGATGATCTCGGGCGACTCCTTGTGGTTGGGAATATCAAGGTTCGGGTACGGCTTCCAGTCTTCAGTGTAAAATCGGACAACCTTGGAGGCATGATATTCCTGGAGTGTCCAAGCCCGTGTGTTCCAAATGCTTCTCACCAGATCGCCGCGCTTCGCCGGTGAGCGGACACCACGGAGCAATACAATTGTCACGGCAGAACACTCATACCACTTGAACATGGAGACCAATGCCTCTTGGAGTACGAAGTGATCTGCTTTATTGATACAACATGTATCGCTCCATGCCCAATGGAACCCAGAATCCCGCACGATTTTACAGAACATTTGCAGCTTGTCATGAGTGAGGGATTCGTCGAGTTCGTATACTACGATGCGGACGACTTGTTCGAACCGAGGTTCATTGTCTTCCCACTTGTGCGAAAACGTGGCGTAACGGTAGTACTCTGCCACTTCATGCTCAATGCGGGCATGATCAATGTGGGTAGTCATGGAGGAGATCAATTCCCGAAATATCGGTCGTGATTCGAATGAGCACGCTTGCTCAGACCTGTCGAGGAGACGACCGGACTCGGTGTTGATGAGCACCAGCGGGAAATGACGAAGTGCTTTCTCGATTGCTGCGCGAATTGCAGATTTTGTCTGTTCTGGGTGTACATATTCGTGATGACGCCCTACAAGACAAGATCAGAGGATAAACACCAGCGCGATGGCAATGCACTCACTATGAGCTTCTGGATCAGGCAGCTGTGATAGCTTCAAGAGCATCGTCTCGAACGTCTCTATGGCAGCGTCATGACATCCTGCTCTGTGTAAAGCCGCGTGCTTCCTCTCATAGCCACATGGAGAGGATGGATCGAGGCTGATCACCTAATGATGGTGCCGTCGACAACAACCAACCTGCGCGGGACAGGAACAACGTACCTGGTTCGCATCGTCTAATGCATTCTCCCACAAGTCCATTGCCATATATACTTTGCTTCGCTTCATAAATAAATCCTGCGGGACGACCGGATTGAGGGACAATGCAGCTGAATACCAGGAGATGGCTTCATCATGTTTCCGAGTGCTCCATGCGAGATCCCCGAGATCCTCTAGCTTTCCCCTACATCGGGATGTAAAGTCTAGCAGATGTTACTCACGCTTGTGTTGCATGTGCTACGTACACTGACAATCGCTTACCGATAATCCATTTCGTCTGCTCGCCATTTGTTTCCTTTGCCGAATTCCTTGCCATATCGTGGAAACATTCGATCGCGTCTGTGATGCAGTCGAGAGCTTCGAGACGTTCACACAAGGCCTGATAGATAGTAAAGCCCGGGGCCTTGAACTTCAGATCAAAGTGTCAGTTTCATAGCACGTGTCAGTGGAAGAATACACATACACTACAAGCAGTCTTCAAGGCATTCCTCCATGCACCATCTGTCAGGTTTGCTTTTGCCCACTCCACCAATGCCCTTTCATAACCCCATGGAAACGACGGATCGATCATCATCACCTAACAAAAGCTCCGTGTTCATAAGATTGGATGTGGGTGAGACGGAAGGGACTTACTTGATTGGTATCATCTATGGCGTCCTCCCATAATCCCTTGGCTATATACGCCTTGCTTCGCTTCATGAATACACCCTGTGGGGTTACTGGATGGAGAGACAATGCGGTCGAATATTGAGTAATGGCTTCATCGAATTGTTGGGCACTTGTTGCGATGTCTCCCATGTGTTCCAGCTTTCCAGCGCAACGCTGCGTGAAGTCTGAAGAAGATAAATCACCCAAATACGCCCGAAACAGCAGTTGCTCACCTGCAGCCCACTTGGCCCGCTCGTTATGAGCAGTTGTCTCTCCTGCCAATTCGCCCTTCATTTGATTGAAACACTTGATTGCGTCCATTATGCGATTGGTTATTTCGAGACAATCGCAGAGAGCTTGATAAATTGTGGGTCTCGGCGCCGTAAACTCCGAAGCAAAGGAATATCAATATCACGAAGGGTACCAGAGCAACATGAGCTACTCACATCGACAGCGGCAATCAAGGCAGTATTCCACGAACCGGCTGTCAACTTTAATTCTGCCCACTTCCGTAAAAGTGGAGTGGGGGACACTAAATGGAGAGTTGTGTCTTTACTTTTTTCAGAGGTGGAGAGACAACGTTGCACGAAATCTGGCAATTTTTTCAGTAAACGGCGAAGAGAGATGTAGAACGTAACTCACCAAGAACCCAAGTGATGATGGGTTCGGTTATATGAACTTCTTTGTCGACGGTATTTACCAAATCCAATACAGATTCGCCTGCTTCCCTGGTGTAACCAGCAGTATAGAGAGCTTCGCAAAGACGTCGTCGAACTGTGGTGTCAAGATTGTCGAACTTCCATCCGGATATCTGTCAGGGATCACGAACAGTTTGATGCTTTGCAACACAGCGATTGAGAATCTCACCAGCGAGACCACCGAGAGTGCTCGACTCGTCTGGTATCGGGTTTGGGCCCGTGCGCGCTCAAACGATCGGATTGCACCCTCGTAGTCGCCCCTCTCCATGCGCGAGTCCCCAAGGAGGAGATACATATATGCCTACTAGGTATGTCAGTAGTGATGTTTGCTGTAACGCGTGTTCGCATGCCTGAATCATGTAGCATGTAGAGTTCATCTGCACCGTAGCGATAAGATCGTCTACGCGGGCCATTGCGTCATCGTGCTCTCCAGCCATAAATACGATGATAGCCTAGGCAATGAGGGTCTGAAGGAAAACATGTGACATACATGTGACACATACCTTGACTAAAAGAAGAAAGGTGACGTGGGTTGAATGGGAACGTTGGAACGCGATGTCGCACGCCCGATACGCCTTACGCCTTTCCCCCTTGCCGACAAGAGCTACACTCCTTGCAATGTAGCCAATAACAGACGGCGATATTTTGATAGACTTGGCGCAAATCAGGATCAGCAGCAGTTCAGTGAGTGCAAAGCAACAAATACCTCTGTGGCATCTTCAATTGCAGCATCCCACTGCTGCAAGCGCGCTCTCACCAGAGCTCGACTGGCAAGTGCATAATGGCTGGGATTCTGAGGCGTAGGGATTGCTGCGGTCAGTGATGTTTCCGCTGTCACGAGTTGGCTATGCTTCCATGACTCGAGCGCAGCGTCGTCGATCCGAACCTCTGGTTCCTAGAATGTAGCGTGTAGACGGGATTGGATGTGATGAGGATGATGCACTTTATACATGCCATAAACAAGTGAAACACGATACGCACAATGATGCGAGATAGACTTTCGATGACGATTTTCCCGTCCTCTCCAGCAATCGCGAGAAACTGGCCGTCTGGTGAGACTGAGATCGAACGTATGGCCTTAGGGTATTGGATGAGGCCAAGTTGGGTGTGTGCCGAGGTGTCCCAAATTGTGACGGTACTTGTCGTAGAGTATACAATAAATTCTCCGTGCCTTGGATGAGCGATGCACGACGAGGTGTTGCTTTCGGGGACTGGCCATTCAGAAACAGTCGAACCAGTGGATGCGTTAAATTCCATGATTGTGCTATCGGAGACGACAAGGAGGCGCCAGTTGTTAGACCAGAGGAGACCAGCGTTGTAGTATGGCTTTACTCCCACCGGGATGAAGGCGAGCAAGCGGCCATCGTTGCTGTCGTAAACTTGAACGTCGCCAATGGTGGCTGTAGCAATTCGATCGCCGTGTGGCGAGTATTTCGCTGCTTTCACCTCCCTGTCGTGTGGGAGGAGTAATACTCGTTGGCCGGTTGGAATATCCCAGACCGAGGCCGTGCATTCGTCCTCCGATGGTGCGACGAGTTGGGTCGAGTCGGGAGAGAAATCGACCCCGAAGATAGCGCCATCACTACCTCGTTCGTGCGACCAGACTTGTTCGCATGTCCGCGCGTCCCAGACAAACACGTTGCCGTAGTCTGTCACCGCCGCAATCCGTCTGCCATCCTTGGACACAGCGACAGAGACAACCGTCCCCCGAACTGCCATGCGACCCATGCTCGCCACTTCTCTGCCATCTCCCACTCCGCGTAATCGAACCCCTCTGCGTTCGCCACTCACGAGATGCTCACCATCCGCTGAAAACGTTACTGCCTGTAACCAGTTATCGACGTTGATTTCAATTGTCGAGGATGTGGTCATCAGCCGATGTAGCAGAGATGGTGGGGGGGCGATGGACAGGGTACAGCGTCTATTGGCATACCCGGGCCGTTGCCCGTAAATACTATAATAAACCTGTGATGAACATATTCACACCTCAGGCAAGAAGGGATTTGTTGGGACAACTTAGTCGGTACATAGTCATCCCTAGTACATCCTCCAACCGCACCACGAGTCCCTGGGGAGCAGCGTCATGTTAGGTATGTTGGTATCCAATACACCTTACAAGTTAATCTACTAGACGAAAAACTTGAGGACGATTAGTTTGAAATACAAATGACACATAAAACGCTAGAGGGGTGGTAGTGGTCGACGACATTGAGGACAGATATTCTACATGCACGGCTTAAGCCCTGTCCCATCGGTGACGAACCAAAGACGTACCTTGATAGCAAGCCATTTGTCAAGACAATCCGTATGCTGGAAAGAGACGAGTGAGTCCCAAAGTAACCACCAGGCAGACGGGCAGACAGGACACGCACGAACAAGTGTTGGCACGGCGCCAAGCTGTAATTCTTTCTTCCCCCGACTTTCTGTAGTAGGCCAACGGCTAGCGGATCTTCTGCATGAATCGCTTCCATACATATGGAACAATCGCCCAACGAGTGATCCGGTGCTTCAGTGTCTGAGACAGAGAGTGGTAACGGTGGGTGATAGTTGTATGTTTCTGTGGTAGCGAACTGGTTGGTGATGGGGTAGTCATTGTCTGCACGTGACTCCAAAGTTATATAGATCAACATACGCGTTTGGGGAGAAAGAATGTAGGTCCTAGCCGTTGTTGGAGGAGCACGACGCCAACTTGGAACAGCACGAAAGCACACAGATAGTATGCCCACCCTGTCAGGACAGAACGGTCACCAACGCGAAAGAATAAAGATATCGACGGCAACGCACTCCGAGGTCCGACATCTAACACGTTCCTTGGACACGTCAAGAAGTCTACATCGCAAGTAGCTCAGCCTTGCTCGGCGCGTTTCCAAACCAAAATTCTCACAGAGCGCAAAATAAAGTCTGCAAATAGACGTTCCGATGAGGTATTCTGCACTTAGCGCGGTGGATCGTCCTCGCTTGGCCGAGCGAATAACTTGCGGTAACCAATACATAGAGTACATGGTGGCGACAAAAAACAGCGCGAGTGAGGGCGTGACGATCACGCGTATGACGAACGTGAGGAACAAGAACATTCCAAGCCCTGGTGCAGACACCAACGGATTCGTCATCAGAGCGAAATGGGAATGTCGAGCGAACACATACAGATACGAGCTTGTGGGTCCGACCGAAGATGACGAATAACGAGCTGATAGAAAGAGGGTCCAGTAGGACGAGGAGGTGCCGTAGCTGGCAAGGGCAGTTGGGGTTCAGCGGCACCAGTAGTTGGTGCGGTGGCATTCTGTACAGGGGACGGGGTACGTGAAGCTGGTTGGGGCGTTGCATCCTCTGGGGCCTGGACTTGATTGATAAGAATCGCATGTTGCTGTATGCCACGCAGTAAGGCAAGTGTCAGCCAAAGATTTTCCACCTCACTGGTATCACTCACAGCTTCGAGAGCAAACAAAAGGCATGCAAGGAACGCTGGTGCGACGAGAGACATGGATGGTCGCCCATTTGCCAAGATTGCAAAAGTAATGTGTCCAGCAAACGCCACAGCATCAACGATAGCTTGAGTTAGGAAAGTCCATACTGACAGACGTGTCAGCGCTGCCGGACTGTGTGCTCTATCCATTTGGCGGGTTAACAACACCAGTAGAACGAGATAAACGATGGCGGAAACACTAGCATCTGGTATGAGATATAAGATATAGATACTAGAAGGATAGAACGAAAAAGGACTCACAGTTTGTAACTTTGCGGAAGAATGACTGAGACCTGTGCATCGGTGGTCACGGAGAACTATAAACACGCGCTCGTAGCTTTTCTCACCTCAGTCCATCCGCATCGTGTAAGTGATAAAGCAACCCGCACTCTCGGCTCACAAGCATACCATTCAAACGCAGTGGTGGTCTTTTTGCTGTCCACTTCCCAGTTGGCTTCTGAAGTTCGTCTTCGATGTCCTGCATGAGGTGCGCGGGAATAGAAGAAGGCTCGATCTGGGCATGAACTAGGAATCCACAGCCCGTGTCAGGATTACCACCTGTGATGCTTGTAGGGATCTCCTAGACACATGACAAACGATGCCTGCAAACCTTGGGACGAATCTTGATCGATGACACCAGCGTCTATCAGCTCCTTTACTTTGTTAACCCGAGACAGTAGTTCTGGTTTGATGACGCGAGCCGTATCGTTTCGAACGCTTTCCGGAACAATGACAGGAAGGTACCGGACGTCGATGGTACGCCTAACAAAGAGTAAGCATATTCCGAATCAGCAATGAAAACGCCTCACCCATTCGGTCCAGCAAAACCATAGATGGAGCCGTTTGAGAGAAAATGGACGCCATCAAACTCTAGTCGCATCTCCTCTGCATGTGCCGGACTCGTAAAATCAAACTTTCCCTAAAAGTAACTTCTCAGAAAGGTATGCTTGAACGATTGGTGGAGAATCCTACACGTATCATGGCAATCCGCTCTGAAACACCCTCCACCGTTATCGGTGCATGGTCGACAACGCTCCACGATAGGTTCGTCGCCCCGGACCAATTCCAAGATCCTAGTCTGTCATTGAGCTCGGTCATATTAGCATCTGACATCAAGGATTGCGCATGCGATTTCCATGGAACGTCGGACGACTCTAGGCCGGAAGGGGTTATGTTGTAAAAGTCGAGGGAACCCCGTATGAAACCAGTCGTGTTCATATAGTAAGTGCCATGGAGCGGACCTATCCGTGGCCCATATGGGACGAAGGATTGTGCGAGCAGAGGAAGAGCTGGCCGGCTCTCCGGCTAGTCGCGCATCAGCATGATGATGTACAACACGCAAAGACGCCCACCATGGTGAAATTCGAGCTCTCTCCATTCAACCACGCGGTATAGTTGGATAGTTGATCGTTCATAACCTGTAATTGGTCCTGGTACTGACTCCGTGCGAGGTACTCGTCGCCGCTGTGATTGGTGAGCATGAAGAGCATAAATATGATGAATAGAAAGGAGGGTATGGAGCTCCGTTGCGGTGGTTGCTGCACCCGTACGTCGTTGGGTGTGATTGCATTCTCGTCATCGCGTTGCATGGCATTGAAGGTGGTTGTGGACAAGCCTGACTCCGGGCTCAGCAACTGAGGCAGCATATAATGTGTCACGTGATACAACAACTCAACGACCACCATGGTCAAAGCCTCGCCGGACAGTAAACGCTGGACCCATTTCCATTCAGCGCTGCAGCTCGCTATCAACAGATCCGCACACAAATGGACGTGAGTGCCTGTCGTGAAACATCCCAACATCAACGTGCTGACAACGCGACAGATACGAAGACTTTCAGGAATGCTTTGCGCTGTGGTGCAAAGAAGAACCTCATGGCGCCGAGGGTATCTTCAACACGATCTCGCGACACATGGAAGACCAGATACACGTACGCACCGCGAACCTCTCTCTTGTATGAGCTGACAGCGGAACAATAATATCAGGCAAGCTGTGAAACACTGTTCAGGGAGTTTAATGTGCGGGATAGCATAAACGTTCTTCATCGTGTCGTTACCGATGCGCGTGCCCGGAAAGAATGCGGTGAAACGGAAGGAAAGGATATTTGGAAAAAAGATTTGGAGCCACGCGCTGCAGTTCGAGCCAGGACCGTCCCCATACTGGAGTCGGAGGTGGAGAAGCTGAGGGCGACGTTACAAAGTGCAAGTTTACCCATCGCCCGTCATTATCAGGCATCATCTCACGTGATAAACAGTTCGAGGAAGAAAATCAGGCAATGTTCGAACAAATGAAGAGTAACGTCCGACGACGAGAGGAAGCGGACACCAAGACTACCGAAATGTTGAAAACCCTTGATGATGTGCGTACTGCTCGGATGATATGGATGCGCTGTGTCTCACATTTGATAGATACATTCGCGATGGAGCAAGCTCCCTCACGACGAGATCAATCTTTGGGTATTGCAGGCAGCCGAAAATCTACCCCCAGCTCAGCCTCCCTAGTTTGCTTGTTACCACTCTATCGTAGGTCGAGTATTTTCGTGAATTTAAAGGGAATGAGAAATAAGACTGAATGATAGGTTATTCTCCAAGTTCGCCTGCTCGTAGCACCACTGTACGATTTTCTAAACTCACGTTGCAGTGATCACTCGCATTTGTACGACCCCACCGACCTCGCTCGTTGGACATACAGAACGCAGTAACCCATCTAAAGAACTAACTCGGTCAAGTTTTGTCCCACTGGAATGGGTACTTTGTTCTAATGGCCCGGATT
>JBBPJQ010001064.1:0-13530 GCA_038088795.1 Boletus rex-veris
GTCACTTATACCTTAGTCTTGTTCTTTTGTTGTTTCCCTTGTATCCTCCTCTAGTCTTGATCATAGTCCCTAATCTATAAAGGCTTCCCAGCCTTTCCCTTATTGACATCCCTCTTGCCGTCCTCATCGACACATCAGACATACTCATTGCAAGCACCATATAGCTGTGAACTATAGCACAGACACTCGACAACAACCGATATTACTAGATAGGATATTTGATCGTTTCACCCACTATCCTGGCCGTGCTTTCTCTCGAATCCTCTCAGGGATACTCCAATATGTGAGGGACCCAAAATTAACCAATGCTTCCTGGCAGGTCGACCCAATGTTGGCTCCAATGAGGTCATCTGCCAGGCGCCAGAATATGAAGTTGCTTTCCATGTGACCTACTAGGTTAGTCTGAACGAGACTCTCAATTGCCTCTGACATCGCATTGATCTGTTTAGGTAGGGCACCAAAGTCAATGACTGTCGGGTACTGATTAGCTTTTGCCACCTGGTGCATGCATAGTTCGTTCGAAAGTTCTCAACAGATACTGAAATTGACTTGAGTGAATCCTCTCTTGTCAAAGCCCTCCACGACCCACTGTTTGCGATACCGAAGCAGGTCTTCGAGCCGTGGACAAGGCACAAGTGGGATAACATCATTACAGCCTTCCTCCGGGCAAGTAATCAAGGTGTCATCAGTGAGACTGCTGCTGCGTTCCTGAGAATGATTCCACCATTAGCAAACATGATGGCATTATAAAATAAACCCACATTTCCCTTCTGAGGAGTAAACAAGAGTTGTGGATCCGAATGAGTCCCAGCGATGACCTGAAAGAGTTAAATAAACTTCTATGATAATAATATGTCTACCTTGTTTGTATCCGAGGCTCTACGAATTATCCGCTTCATTTTCGGGTGCCAATGATCATCATTGTTGCTCTGCAGGTCATTGGCATGCTAGTAAAACCAAAAGTTAGTGAGTGAATGATCCATTAACTAAAAACCACATTTTCTGGAGGATCAAAGTTCGTCGTAGACCCCTGTGTCTATGCTGTATGTTAGGGCAATTAGATAGTACTACAATAACAAACAAACCTTGGTATCCTTCCCTACAATCTTCTCAGGCTTGTCTTTACCTTTCACGTCCTTCAGCTCTGACTTCTGGTTGTATGTTAGGGTGTTTAGATAGATACAACAATCAACAAACCTTAGTACTCTTCTCCATGATCTTCTTGGGCTTGCCTTTACCTTTCATGTCCTTTGGCTGTGTTTTCTAGTTGTACATTAGGGCAATTAGATTGATAATACAATAACAAACAAACCTTGGTATCCTTCCCTACAATCTTCTCAAGCTTGCCTTTACCTTTCGTGTCCTTCGGCTGCGGTTTCTAGTTGTACATTAGGGCAATTAGATGGATAGTACAAGAATCAACGAACCTTAGTACTCTTCTCTATGATCTTCTCGGGCTTGCCTTTACCTTTCACATCTGTAACGATCATGCCCCTGAATCATACCTCACTTCCCATTCTCATCCCTAACCATGTGGGCTCATGCCATAGCCCGTCACAATGACACTCATTCCACCATGTTCTTTAACCGTTTACTACTACCTCTGTCGACGCGTCATCATATGACTAGTGCGACCATATGCTCTTTGACTCAACCCTTAGCCCTACCTTGTTCCTTACCCCTGGATACCTTAGTACTTAAGGACCTCATTTGTACTGCACTCAGGCAGTCGTTGGAATGATGAGGATTTTACCTTGTGATCTTATTTGCGATTCTTCTACCTGTGTCGCTACGCTAGTCACGACTAGCTATTGTCACATATTTTTTCACATTCACTTATCCTCTAAAAGAAACCTTTGATCTTCTTGTCTCTCCTCGTCTCTCAACGTCACTCGGGTTCGGCCTACCACAGTTATGCAATGATGATGAAGATAGCAAGAACTATGACTAGATATTCTCTAAGAAGTCAGGCTACGAAAGATGGCGTGAGCCTGGAAACACCATGGCTATAACGCCGTGCGTTAAGTGAGTCCTGTTGAAGAGTCGTATGCCGGGAACGGGACGCGAGCGACGCGGGACGGAGCGGCAGCTGTTGTTCGTGATAACGGACAACGTACAGTAATACAGGTGGTGGCGAGATAAACTCGGTACTGTACAGTTTATTAGGTAAGCAGTAATGTGGCGAACGATTCTATTCCAACACACCCCCTGAATCGTGAACGAGACCGAGCGAATAAAAGGGATAGCAAAAGAAATAATGTACATACACCCCCTGAAGGTCCAAGAAATTACCATGCAGCATCAGGTTCTTCTTCGGTGAGATTAGTGTGTTCCTTCCCCTCCGGGCAATCCTTAGCATAGTGGCCTTTCTTGCCACATTTGAAGCAAGTGATATTGGCTCTAGGACGAGCAGCAAAAGCGGCGTCGGAGGTGTCAAGTTCGCCCTTGATAAGTGCTTTGTAATCATCAAGTTGTTTGCGACTGAGATGGCGCTCTTCTTCATTGAGCAGGCGAGAGATAGCGAGATCGAGGGTAAGTTCATCGGGTTTGACAGCGTCAAGAGCAACGACAACAGAGTCGTATTCGAGAGGAAGACCAGAAGTGAGAACGACAATGGTAAAGAGATCCGGGAGATCGATCCCGATGTCCTTCATGAGATGCGCCTGGGCCTTAACGTCGCCGATCCACGACGTGATAGGTTGCTTCGGGCGTTTTTCCATGCGCGAGAACTTTCGCATAGCGGCGAGTTGAGTTGAGAGGCCACGGGCGCGGTGAACACTAGCGAGCGTATCCCAGATGGTTTTGGGATCATCACCCTGGACATGGATGATCTGGCTGTCGTCGACGTACAGCGCAATTTCGGCGGCGGCTTTAAGCTGACGTAAGGTGAATGTGTCGACTGCAGTGCTAGTAGCCATTTTCGGGTCAGGTGCGGTCTCTTTGCCTGATACGATGCCCCAGAGATCAGAGCGGATGAGCAGTGCACGCATACGAACATGCCAGGTGAGATAGTTGACCTCGTCGAGGCACGGCATTATGGTAGTGTTCAGAATAGTAGACGACATGATGGTGCGTGTATGCAGGGTTGCAGTGATGAGATGATAAGAGAGTCGAAAAAGAATCGGAAGGTGGATATATGCAGGTCGGAGCACCTACTCCGGGTTCGAGAAACGATCTGCGAAACGATCCGCAACACCTGCGACATGGCCCGTCGGTCAACAGCGTGTTCGTGCAGTTTGCAGTGCCTGCGACGCAGCCCGTCAGTTGACAGCACACTCGCACAGCCCGTCGTGCGGTTATCGAATTGGTGTACCCCAAATGTAGTCTTGTTCTAGTGAAACAACCCTAAAGGACTCACACTTAAGTGAAGCCTTCGTTGCTAGGTCGCTTGCACAGAGAAAAAGACAAGTGGAAAGGAAGTAGAGTTGCCTGTAGGGGAAACTCCAAGAGAACAAGACTGGTGTTCTCTGGTGCTGAATTGGGGTTTATATAGTAAGTACAGGTGCGCACGGACTGTGCTGTGCTACTGCTATATATAGTAAATAGTATGGACACTGGGTCACGTGATATACCTGTGTACATAGCCCGGCACGTGTGATGTGCATGTATGTGGCAGCATGAGGCTGCGGTGCAGATCTAATGTGAATAGGAAGTATGGATGTGGGAGATTAGATACACATGTGTGATAGAAGCAGTAGAGCGGAGATGAAAGGAATGCATGTGAATGCGTGAAAGGAATAGATAGGGGTTGGAGAATGAAAGAAAATTGATAAGTCTGTATACGCTTGAGTAGCGGTCGTAACAGGCGATCCATTCCAGCACGAGCCATGGACCGCGGCCACCACGCTGGCGCAGCTTTCGGTTGTAAAATCCAAAGTCGACCCCACCGACCTACAGGCGTTCTTTTGTGAGGCCCAGCATTTTTGTCTCAATGGGGTTAGTGACCCTTTCTGGCACAACTTTCCCCTTTCATGTCCCAGCATTTTCATCACACCAGAGCTCCTTCATTACATACATAAGGAGTCCTGGGACCACGATGTGCAGTGGTACCTAAACATTGTTGGCGAATCAGAAGTTGATTTTTGATTTTCTGTTCTGCAGCCGACGGCAGAATCACGTCATTTTAAGGGAGGCATCTCAAAGCTGAACCAAGTGACCAGTTGTGTCCATAGCAACATCCAGCGCTATCTCGTTGGGATTATTGCCTGCGCAGCTCCATCGGAAGTCACTGCTGCCATCCGCGCTCTTATGGATTTCCGGTACCAAGTCCAAGCCTATTGTATCAGTGACGACGACATCCACCTCATTTCCGCCGCCCTCAGTGAATTTCACACTAACAAGGATACTATCATCGAACATGGTGGATGACTTGGTAAAGGGAAGAAGGTCATCAATAACTGGCACATTCCAAAATTGGAATTGATGCAAGGTATCGCCCCTAGCATCAAGCGTGTCGGGGTCACTATTCAGTGGACTGCAGACACGACCGAGCACGCTCACATATTGGAAATCAAGACGCCAGCAGGGTCCACTAACAACAACAACTATGATCCACAAATTTGTTGTTACCTTGATCGGGCTGAAAAGTGTCGGGCATTCGAGCTCGCTACATCGTTATGTGAACAGGAAGACCAAACTGCCTTGTCGGATGGTGGAAGATCAGAAGACAATCGGTCAGATCTCAGCGATGATGAAGACAACGACAACGACAATGCTGCCCAATCATTCGGACTGTTGAATCTTGCACGCCCTAGCACCAACTACTTCACCATCTCTGCCCACCTCAGTGCCAAACAAGCAGGCACCATTCCATCCCCCCTTCGCAGTTTCGTTGAAGGTTCGACAGTGGTGAACCTATTGTATGCACCATCTTTACGACGGATCAGCGTTGACGAAGCTGCACAGAGGTTTGGGTTGCCAGACCTTCTGAAACGACCTAATATCCTTCTATGATAAAACGGTTGTTTATGCTGTGCGGTTCACAGTCTATATGGCGCTTGCAATGAGTTTGTCTGATGTCAAGGAATTCGGCAAGAAGGTAATCACGTGAAGAAGGCAAGTTAATGTCTCTGATATGATTTCAAGGACTAGGACTAGAGGACAAGAGGGAAATGACCAAGAGAACAAGACTGGGAATACATGGTGCTAGAGCGAGCCTTTATATACTATGGAGAAAGGTGCACAGACCATGCTGTGTAGGTACATGTGTAAGAGGCGAGGCAAGTGATAAGCACTGCTGAGATACGAGTGTCTATTGCTATTGGACGATAAGTAAGATGAATCAATTAGAAAGGAACATGATGTATGCATGCGGTGCATAGCCAAGACATGAGGAGACAATGAGGAATGTGCATGGGCACAGCCTAGTGGGCACGAGGGAAAGGCGAGGATAAGGTGTGGTAAACATGAGGTGAACACACGGTGTCCATGAGGTATGAACGTGTCTGAGCACGTGACTAGATAAGATAAGATCCTGCAAGAGCACGTGTCTTGATAAGATAAGGGCGAGTGTGACGAGATAGATAGTGGGGCAGGGCGAGCGTAACACCTTCGACCTGCTCTAGCCAACTTTCTGCAGTGCGAGGCACAGTTTGGTGCCAGCTTCATGCACCCCATCAGTGGACAACGCCATGGATCAAGGTACTCAAACTTACTGTTTATGGAACTCCAAGTGTGGTACAAAGTACAACTTCAAAACAAACCAATCCATGGCAACTCCTGTTGAAATCTGGGTATTCGCTTTCAGCTCTTCTTTTACATAACCCAGATTCTAGACCTGATTACATCAGTGTTCCAGACTTTTGGACACTAGGTCCGATTACACTATCACATATTACTCATCATATGACATCATAGATAACCACCATTATTGCTATTGGCTATAGATAGGACTCTTATCATTCCTATCTCTTATCTTTACCTACTCTAAAGTAGAGGCATACAGGTACAAACAAATACCTGATCACTATATAGAGGAGAGCTCATACGATATTGCTCTCCTTAGTTCTTTACTCTCTGCTTTATACAAGCTCTTCCTGCTTCTATAAATCTACTCACTCCTCAAAGCTAGCAACCTCTATCCTCAGACCTAGTGAGTACCTCCCACTAGGCACATACCTTCCTCTTGTCACTTGCATTATGCTTGTGGCACCTACTGTTCTCAGACAGTAGAGACAAACGGAGTACCATGCACTTCGTTAACTCCGACATCTCACCCGTGCAGACGCTATTCTGTACTCCACCCAGCTCCAGTGCTTGGGCTCTAGGTCACTACGATGCCGCAATTTTCAATGTTGACACTCACTTTGAATGGCCTGAAAGTGGTCTGGAAGGTATATGATTTTTCCGGTTGAAGTCCTTTGCAGTCTGAGCCATGTTGATTCTCAGGTCACATTGTCGGTCAATTCCGTCTCATCATGCATCCCCTTGGCAAGACAGGGGAGAAGTGGCCATGGACTGACCGTTTCATTGCCTATGTACAGCGTTTTGATATCAGAGCCAAGGACGTTACACAGCTCCCCATACTCAAGCGTGCTAAACGGGCTTCTGGTGAGAGGCTGGGTGATGTCGTTCCCCTTAGCCAAGTACGAGCGTTTGCACATTTGATTCCTTGCTTTGGACCAACTGCAGATATGAGACTGACAGCTTACAATTCGTTTGAACATTCGACCGAGTTTTACTTAAATAAATACTTCGACAAAAATACATACTTTGCGCTAACATAGATTATCGAGCTCAATCATACGATTATCCCAATCATTTAGCCAACTTGACCTTACCACTCAGCTTGTCCTTCTTTTCTCAACCAGCAACTTGAAGTGATATGTCCCTAGTCATGGTATTGGTGAGAAATTTTCAGCTGTCAACTGGAATGTCAACCACAAAAATGCGACCGCTGCGGAACAAGTACTCCACCGTGGATGTCACATACAAAACAATCGGCTCCCTCCCACCCCCAAGAGAAGGACAGGGCATTGCAACGATGGACAAGTTCGTGAGCATCGAACTGCAAGAAAAAGTCATCAACGAGCAATGTGACACGGCTGCACGTCGCAGCCTCGGTTTTTTTCTTGCCTTAATATTTGCAAGTTTCACCAAAGAATTTGCAGATGTTGCCCTTGAATCACTCATTGTCCCCCTTTCGTCCATCCCCAGTGCCACACGCCGATCTATGTCATCCGAGTCACACAACAACTGCAGTGGATCCGAATCCGTCGAGCTTTACGATAGGGAGAACAAGCGTTGGCGGTGGAACCTGCCTCTGATAGATTCTCCTAGTGCCATTCAGACAGGGTAGGAGTCCTCCAACATCCCGAGTAACCTACAGTCACTTAGCTCCGAGCAACAGGTTGCTCTTTTCTTCAATTGTATCACAGACGCTGTCACAGCTAGCCGAGCCAATGTTACGCTTGGCCTGGGTAGGGACAAGTGTAGCCTTGAAAGAGGGTTCAAAGGGGTACGAGGTGAAGCGTGCACTTAATGGTAGCACGAAGTCCGAGGAAGACACTCCACTCAACAGTGGGAGCGACTGGTTCAAAGGTTCAAGGTTCAAGGGTTCAAAGGTTCAAGGTTCAAAGGCGACGAGACAGATGCTCGAAGGAGTCTTAGAACAAGGACAAGGTAGATTCAAGGAGATCTAAGCTAAAGTACAAGGTATCAATAATGAGGGTTTATATACCTCAGTACGACGGTTAAGGGCAAGCATAGAAGGTCATGGAATATGGAGGAAGTTAGTTGCTGACGAAGCAAGTGAGATAAGAGATAAGAAGATAAGGCGATAAGGCCTTATGGGACGTGGATGAGTCAGCGATGAAAAGAAAAGAAAGTCCCAAGCGAGGATCGAATGTAAGAGTACAAGTGAGAGATGAGGACAAGAGAAAAGATGAGTCATAACAGCCAACTTGAAAGCCGGCAAGTTTTTCATGAAGGGATCACATCACCGTCAATGGCTAGCGAACTGGAGCAAAATGTCCTTGCCAGGTTCTACAGGATACTCCCGCAAGCCCGACCTCGTTTTGGTAGACAACGACACCATGTCCCACAATGAGATTACATGGCTCAGCCCCAAGGTCATTGCCGAGTACACCAAAGAAACATTCCAGCCGGCATCTCAGATCAGTAAAACAATGGACACCAAGGCGTATCTCATTTTGGTGGACCAACCTTGGCGGCGTTTTATCCTCGGGTTGTCCATTGCCAACTGTGACCTTCAAGTGCATTTTTATGACCACTCAGGTGGGGCAATCTCCCCCGCTTTTAACATTCATGCTGACGCCCAACATTTCTTCTTCATTATCACCGCTCTCGCTTTCGGCTGTCGAGCATCGATCAGGTTCGACCTCACAGTCGAAATACACCCTCCCCCTCTGAAGGGGCGAAGACGCTCTGCACGTGAAATCACATCAAGCGCCAAGGAAACCAATGATGACCCAGACCCTACCGAGGAGCAAAGTATATTGCCCCTTACCGAGACCCCTGATCCTATTCACCACAATCCGCTTCCCCCCCCATGCGCCGAGCCGCTTCCACCCCCTCCTACCCCAAATACATTCCCCCCCCCCTCCTCCCCCAATCCAGATCTCCCTCCAGTAATCGGAAAGATCCGTGTCAGTGACATATACTACGAAATTATCGACATTCTCTTTTCCAGTACGGGCTTCATAGGGAGGGGGACTATCTGTTATCTCGTGTGATATGAAGGTGTGTACTACGTGATCAAGGACCATTGGGTCAGGGACCTGGACCAAGATGGGATATGTGATCCAATGATGATCCACGAGGCAAGGATGATGGAATATGTAAAAGATATCGATGGGGTACCTAAGCTGCATGGAGCTTGGGTTGTCAAAGCCAAGGAAGGGGTTCCTGACAGTACCTCCCACTATCGTGAGGAGAAGTACCGGAAGATGCAGTCACCGAGAACCCATGTTCGACTGGCAATGACCCCCTGTGCACATCCTCTGACAATGTTCAAGTTGAAGAAGGAGCTAATAATATGTATTCAGGGTGTTCTTGGTAGTAAGTGTATTTAACACAATTCTACGGGATAGTTGACAGAACCAGCGTAGTCATACAACAGGCGCTTGAACGGGGTGTCCTTCATCGTGACTGTAGCCTGTTCAACACAATGATTGAAGACCTTCCGGACAGAGTTTCGCGTGGGTTTCTCCTGGACTGGGAGTTTGCCATCGAGATCACGAAACGGGGGGAATATAGTGTTGGGGGTACTGTGCATCGTTCATTATTTCGTGTCTTTCCAAGCTGAGGCATATCTGAAAAAGGGGACACTTCCATTTATGTCTGTGAATATCCTCCGTCAACTCGAATCCGCCTTTGTGAAATCTGCTGTGGTAACTGCACAGACAATCCGTAAAACAGCATCCCTCACCCAAGTGTTTATCAATTGCCCTATCTCCATATGCCATACATACGCGGACAACGTCGAGTCGCTCTTGTATGTCCTTATATGGGTCATCGTGATGTACGATGGTCCACTTGGACACGAGCGCCATGATATTGGACATGAAAAGACTTTTCTCTCCCTTTGGAGTGAAAAGGCTGCCTCTGATTTAGCAATCACACAGCATGCTAAATTCAGTTTCCTCATTGATTCCGACCGCAAAATCCTCAATGATGCCATTACTCCTTACTGCAGCAATCTAATCCCTCTTGTTCACCAATGGCGTGCGCTTCACAAGCAAGCCCTGTTGACAGACACCATAGTTGATATCTGCGATATAGCACGAGTCTTGGATAAGTTCATTGCAGGAATGCCGGAAGAGCATCTGGTGGAGATGGCGTACATGCTTAATCACCTCACCGTGCGACACCCACCTGAGTCATCTCTGCCTCCCCCACCTGTCACTATGCCCTCTGGCTCCTCCAAACGCCTTCGCGATGACATACAGAGCATGGGTAACCCCCCCTTACCCAGCAAGCATTTTAAGTCCGGCTTGTAATCGTACATTCACCTTTGCAATTCATTCCGAGTCATTTTACTCCATTGGATCTGGCGATTTTATTTATTAAACTGCTAAACTCTACGATGTACTGGCTTCACAGTACAGAGCATGGATACCCCACCCACAGGTGTTTTGTGTAAGTCCGGCAGCTTGTAATCGTGCTTTCACCCTCTACAGTTTGTTCTTTGTACTCGGATTGGGCTTTTTTTACTAGTAGTCATTCGAGTGTTGTTGTTAGGTTGTCAACAAAGTGCCTGCCCTGAGTTTCGCTACATCTCGCTTGTCGCCTGATAGAAAAACGAGTCACAACTCGACTCTGAATCAGACCGGAAATGAATGCTGCTCGGCAACGATTGCCCTTAACCTCGAGGCTGTATTGATGGCCAATATATAGGCTTCAGCAAGCGTCTTCAAAGGTCAGTGACTCCCACCCATTCCTGCCTTTCCTCATCCACTACTGCTATGTCTTCTCAGATTCCCACTTCCCTCGCCTCTCCTCCAAGAAAGAGGGGTAGCAAGAAAGGCAAACAGTGTTCGTCGAATGGCAATGACACTTCTCACTCTACAAAAGCCCAACGCATCAAAGGTGATCACACCCCTGCCTCCAAGTCCGCCGTGGTGGAGCATCATGATGAGTCCCAGACTGCCAGTGCTATCACAACCCAGGAACCTCGTCGCAGTGGAAGGGCAGGCGCAGGCTTGGGTGGGAGAACTCAACAACTTGAGAAGGTCGCAGCCATCCTCAAAGATCGTCCTGTGAGATCTCGCCAGTCGACCGATCTTCCAGAGGACACGGCCGTGAACCCCCTCGCTCCTCCGGCGAAAAGTGTTAAGTCAGGGCGGCATGGCATTGGCAAGAAAGCCGGTCTGGAGGTGAGCTCACTGACTGTATCATTTTTACCTCCATCTGACATTGTCTTCATAGTCCCTCCCCCCTCCGCCTTACACACCAGCGGCCCCATGCCAAGTCCAAACGGGCCCAGCTCTAGTAAAGGTTTTTTTTCAAATGGAAAACAATACTCATTAGTCCCTTTTCTTTTCAGATGACACCTGTTCTGGTTTTCCATGAACATTCATCTGGATCGGACCGGTTTGGTTTTAGCGCTCCAGCTCCAGCGCTGCAGCCAGTCAGCATCCCCAGGACAGAGCTGAACCTACAGATCCTGTATGTTGCTGCTCAAGAGCAACAGAAGAGGTTCCTTTCCCCACCACCTCCCGAGCTCTTGCAGCAGCCACACTCAGGATCTCTCATTGGCCCTCCTCAACTGGCATCATCCCGAAGTCTCGAGAGTCAGTCGCTTCCTTCTCACAAAGCATCCACGTCATCCCAAACCCTTGGGAGTCAGTTGCTCAATCCCACCCCCTTTAGCAACTCACCCCCTTCTCACAAAACACCTGCATCGTCTCGCACCCTCGAGAGTCGATCAATCAACCCTACTCTCCTTGGCAGCTCGCTCCCCTCCCAGAAAGCATCCATGTCGTCTCGAGCCCTCAAGAGTCAATCGATCGACCCCACCCTCCTCGACAACTTGCTTCCTTCCCGCAAAACATTCCAATCCCTTCCGGATCATCGTCGGGTCATTGAACACACAGAACCCAGCGAGGGTGACAGCTCTTCTGAAAACGACAAGTCGACATCTGAATCAGGTGCACCCGATGAAACTGAAACCGAACATGAAGAAGCATGTGGAGCAACAAATTCTAGACAAGTCGCTCATCCAGGTATGTTTCACTCATCATCATGATATCAGCTCAATTCATCTCTACAGGTTTTAGCAAGGAAGTTCAGCCAAATCTTCCTATTCGTCATGCTTCCCTCCCTCCTGATCATGAATTCCAATTTTCTTGAGATGAGGATGATGAGAGTGCGTGGCGCAACCTCGATAACGCGGAACCCCAGGTAACAGCCGTGCATACCCCTTTTTGACATGCTAACATACTGTGGAGTCCCAGCATGGTGGCACCTCTCATCCATCAAACCGTCTTCAAATTGATGACAGCCGTTCCCCAGACAATGCAGAGTATCAGGAGGTAAGAATATATATACATTTTGACGCATCTAACATACCTTAAAACCCCAGCGTGGCGACACCGCTAACAATACAGAGTCCCAAGTAAGTGCCCTTACCATGTTTTGATTGACATGCATAACGTGCTGTGAATCCCCAGCCTGGCAATGTGGTCGATGTGCTTGACCGTCACCATCAAGTTAACAGCCATCCCTCCGCCCCAGATCCCCAAGCTCTCACTTCCGTCCCACCTCAGCCCGATGGCATGCAAGAGTCTGCACGTACTCGAGCTCCTCGGAACTCGAAGAAAGCTAAGGAAGCCGGTCCACTCCCCAAAAACCTCGGATTTTACCCATCCGGTTGGCAGGACTGCCTCGAGGACGCCAAATGAGAGTGCAGGGTCTCCCACTTACTGAGCAACAACCCATTCCCATCAAAGAGCTGCGACCTCAAGACTTCGATTACGGAGACCCTTACCACAACAATCTCTGAATGGAACAAAAGTGTGGTTTTTGAACCCGGTAAGTTCCACATTATTATAGCACTATCAAATGCTTGATTTATTCACTCGTATAGGCTACTGGCCCAACCATAAGACTGGCATGGCATGTGTCGTACGTCAAACACTCGTTCTTGGTAATGATGCTGACTTTGAGATGCTACAGCTCCTTGGCGATATGTCTACATGGCATTCGGAATTGAAGACTGTTGCTTTTGCGGTTTGTCCTGTCACATACAACCTAATCCCCCCCCAGGAAATTCTGCCTCGAGAGAAGGTGCAATGGGTGCAGAACTCAGCTGCCCAACTACTCGCAGATTCATTTTTCCTTCGAGGCAGTTTCGATCAGCAGGTACTGCATCCAAGTACGATCCTTCCTCCGTTGACATTACTTACAATCTTTTCAAGGGAAAAACAAATAATTTTGCACATCCCGCCCTGATGGAAGTCGCCATCAGGTTTTTCTACATGGGCAGTTATCGGATCGCAGACAAGTGCCCCGATCAATTCTGCAAGGCAATTCCTCTTGCCTGCATTGCACTCGCTGGCGCCGCAGTATGCGTTTATCGTTTTCTCACAAACAGACCACCTACAACTGACTTCACACCACAGATTAACTGTGTGCTCGACAGATTTGTGAAGAACAGTGCTGCGACACTGAAGATGATCCCTCAATTCTCAGGCAAGGAATACTGGTCTACTTTTCTGACAATGAGCAAGATGCTCAACGAGATCCTTCATCACCCCTACCATGGCTGCAAGCTACGCAAGCAAGTCAGGAAATGGGGAGAAGAAGGATGGTACATAGTATTCCTAACACTGATGCCACGCTGAAGTATCCCCACATTCGCAGGGCTGTACTTTACCAGGTTGACACGAATGTCGAGCGGGATAACCATCTTCATCTCGTCCTCGATTAGAACCTACATATTCCAGCTGGCAACAGACCATGCTCAATACTGTTACTCATGTCCCCCCTCCCTTCTGAATATCATTTTCATAGTGCTCATGTTCCCTCCCCCCTCCCCAATAGTATTTGTTTGCCCATTTAGTACTCGGC
>JBBPJQ010001065.1:0-13526 GCA_038088795.1 Boletus rex-veris
AGTTTGTTGAGCAGGAAGGTCTTGCCAGAGCCGGGAATGCCGTAGATGCCGACGACTACTGGCTTGGAATTTGGAATGTCAGGGCCGGCAGGATGCTTCAGCCGGTCTGCCGCCATGTTGTCGGGAGGGCTAGTCAATAATTTCGGCTGTTCTGGAGGCATAAAGCTGACAGCAAGGAGGGTTTGAGATAGAAGGCTGTGGGAAAACGACAGCTTCCTTATACTACGGCATTCCAAGGGGCCGATTGGTCGGTCCCGACTCCGGCCGACAACCCCTTGGAACCACTGCCATCTCGTACCATTGTATTTTGGGGCGTGTTTGAACAACCTTATGCTCTTGTCGTCTTTCCGTGTAGGATTCATCTACACCCGACTCTTCAGGAACCTGATCTCCAGATCGATAACGCCGCACTCGATTTATGGCGGAGTGATCAGCTCACAGACGCGGAGGCCGCAGTGATCGATGGGTCTCAAACTCTGAGCCATCATGTATTCGCTAGTCGGACTCTCATCCGAGCCCGTTTGCAACAGTGGGATGCGGCGCTCGCTGATGCCAAAATGGTGTTTTTCGGTTTTCTACTCACTCTCACATACGCTGACAATGACGGCATTTTATACCAAGGCCATCGACGATCAGCCATCTGTCATGGGCTATATTGCAAAGAGTCTAGCGCATGTCGGCAATGGGGAAAAGTACAAGGGCTATCGAGCCTGCGACATCGCGTTCGAGCGCTTCCATTCAACTCATGTTACTTTTCTTCTTCTAATCAAGGTCTGTATCTTTCAGACTTGGTTCCTCAGCTGCTCATCCGCCTTAGGCTATCGTTGTGTTCGCGGCCGGAGAGCACGACGATGCGATATCGCGCGTAGATGACCTCATCGATACGGTGCAAGCCAACTCAATTTGCTATGTAATTCAGGCAATTACATCACGCGCTACCACGCGGCAAATATCACCTTTAACATTCCCAACAGGCTTATATGTATCTTCACCTCGGAAACTCGCGCATGGAGTGCAGTGACTACGAGGGTGCGATCAAGTTGTTCGAGCATGCTCTGGCGCAAATGCGACCACACGAGAGTCGATCACTCATAATGGTCTCCCTGGTAAGCTGCCTAACAAATATAATACAACGCATCGAAATCATTCGCCGTCCCTGACAGATATCTGGATGGGAATTTGATAATCTCAACATCACTATCCAACAACGCTTATGCGAGGCCCTGTATGCACAAGGTCGCACCAAGGATGCAGTCCAGTGTTTCCATCAAATGACTCATGAATTGGAGGAGGAGAAGGACCCGGATGGAGAACATCTCGAGTGGGCTCTCGGTGAGCGGTCCTGCATCCCATGCAAACAACATTGTTTACGTAACATGTTCTGTCAGGCTTTAAGCAGCGTTCCGCTCAGAAATTGGAGGATCTCGGAGATACAGCCTCGGCTGCCCAGCGTCATGACGAAGCCATCACCCACTATACAACTGCCTTGTCCCTCGATCCTCCTTCACCGCAAGACATTCTCATAAAACGAAACAAGGCATACATGGCAACCGGGTCATGGAAAGAGGCTTTAGAGGGTGCAGACCAGGTACGTCCATTTTTCTCTCATGAAAGTTAATCTCGTCGACGCGTCCATCAGGTAATCACGCTTGATTCATCGTCACCATGGGGCTACGAGATGAAGCATGCAGCCTTACACAAGATCGGAGACTACGACAGTGCGGTTGATGCGTTCGAGACGATGCTCTCAAAGATGGTGAATTTACCTGATCCAGAAATCCGTCGTGAGTTGTATTCTCGCTACCACAATAAGGATGATTTATTTACATCATCTGATAGAGCGTCGCAGTCAGTACAAAACCCCATCCACCATCCGAGTGGTAATTCGCAAGATCGTTAGGCGGATTATACGAGATCCACCACACACATTGATCAACACAACCACCGGCCGTCTTTTCAACAGGGATGAGCGGGCATCTGCGTTCGAGTCCCTGCCAATTTTCAACGAACTTGTATCGTCAATGACGACACGTATCGACCGTGCCCAGATCAAGCATGAAGTACGACAGTACTTCCAATACGTGATGTTATCGCACAAGTGGGAAGACAATGAGCCATTGTTCCAGCAGGTGGTACAGATAGCGGTGTATGACCTGGAGAAGTCTTCGACCCACGACAAGCTACAAATGTTCTGCAAGATAGTTCGAGATGCCGGATTCAATTGGGCCTGGAGCGATACATGTTGTATCGATAAATCAGACCACTTCGTGCTCCAAGAAGCCCTGGTCGCCATGTTCAGGTGGTACCAGGGTTCTGCCTTGATGATCGTTTTCCTTCGTGGCGTTCCCCCTCAGTCGCAACCCGGCGCTCTTACAACTCTGGGTTGCATACACCTTCATTCGATCTCGACCTGGCCTTGAGGTTATACGACCGCCTTAATGAGCTCTCTACACCCAGGTTTGCAGAGAGTCGAATGACGCTTCCATGCATCGCTTTCCAACTGCCCGCTCTTTCGCCATATCGATCAGGTTAAAGTCACGTTTACCGCGCGGAAACTGTCGCGTTCGGGATGGTGGAAATCAAAACGAGACATAACCTCTCTCGGATGAGCTCTCTCTATCTAGTTCACCCCTGGTTGGATACACTTCTGGAGCGTGAAGATATGCACAGTGGTACAGTCGGAGAGGACGATGCTGTCCCACCCTCACCGAACGCGGATGATGGGGAGATTTTTGGTGAGGAAACGGACGACGAGGAAGAGGAGATAGGGGACAACGACACTAACAGCGACTCTTCGTTGCTTCCTGAACCCGAGTCACCGTCAAACCCGCGCCCCCCCGTGCATGTGGTGCCAATGGACAGGGAGACGGGAGCACGACGACTCGTCGCCCGTCTTCGACAGCCGTTTGGTGCATTCTTGATTACGCCGGCAGCGACGAAGCGACGGGCTACGGACTATAGGCGGGTTGCAGCTGATAGCTTGATCACTGTACAGTTTCGGGAGGACGTCTCGTTGGCTGATGTTCTCGACAATGTACGCATCCTCGATGTTTTGTAACCAAGTAGTATCTCCTTGTATCAATTCAGTGCACGACATTCCTAGCTCTAGATCGATTGGGTCCTGGCTTTTACGATGCGCTAGTTGGCACACTTGTCGATCTTGGGTTACTTCATATCACATGTGGCACTACCCATAGAACTGCGACATTGACACAATTTCATGTGAGGTTGCGTTCGTGATGACTTGTCCAAAACGCGTCTAAAATCCAAATAATGTACACATCGTACGTGCCATGACTCTATGACTAAAGGATCAAACACGAGGAGTATCACAAAAAACACTTCTCCCAGTCACCCTCACCGTTTCCCCGGGCATACGCTTGACTCTTGACAAACGCGTCCAACGTACACAATCCGTCCTCGTTTGCGCCACAAAACGTCAGCGGCTGCACCGCATCATTGACAAGTATCCTGACGTATTCCCCACCATCGTCGCACCGCAGCTTTTCCGTGGTCATCCGTCCAGAAAAGGGTGTCATCCTAGAGATCCGGAACGTTCGCGTCATGTCTAGGTTGTCTGTGACTGGTGGCTCATCAGGACGGAAGAGTCCAATGGCAGAATAGATGGCGACCATCTGGTTGTCGTGCGAAAAGTCGGCATAGAAGGTACGATCGAGGGGGAAGGTATCTGGAGATGCATCAAGCGTCTGGTTCGTTTGCGTCCCATCTCGGACGGGCTGGCCTGTCAGCCTAGCCAGCAACTCGTTGACATATCCAACACCCTGAACAGGACCTAACGAACTACCATGTCTAACATGGACATTCAGCTAAACGCCTGACCCAAAGAACCATCGACTTACCCCGTCTTGTAATACTTGAGTAAATCATCATAGTACTCGTGCGCTTGCCACTCCTCTGCGGTGAACAGCCCACAAAAGGGACTGGGAGTTCCGTGGTAGAGGGTCTCGAACGCGCACAAGGGCATAAGTTCGATGATATCGCTACTGTCAAGTTCCGCGCCCGGCACCGCCTTGTTGAGTCTCTCTACAATCGGCGGCGCGAACCTGTCACGCCAGACCGTTCCTGGTTTCTTATTGCTTTTTGCGTTGGGGCACATGGAATCGTCTAATGTGTTATTCGCCTTTGATGATGTGCGTGAGCGCAGGTCGTCACTTTCGTGGCAATGCAAGTACTCACGCCTTTCTCCTCCGAGATGATGACAGAGACAATCGGAGAATAAACGTGCCCACTGGCAGCAGAGAAACCTTGTATGACAAGTCAGGTCAGTGTGTATTAAGAAAAGCCCAGAGATAAGACACCTTGTGTCCAGTTCACGGCGGAATCTACGACGCGCTCGCTGTCCGATGCCCTTACGAAGGGTAACTGGTTGTCCTTGGCCAAGTGCTTGTACCGCAGGTAGTGTTCGGAGCCGGAGTCGTAAGCCCTGAAGGACCATTAGGCAGGCAAAGCAAAAGGTGAAGCGCTTACTCCTTCGAGCCAATGGGAAGTAAGTCGGCGATACCCAAATCCCACTTGAATTCTCTCAAGAACTGGTACTTCTTTCCAGAGTATGACCCGGCATTCATAAGTTTCTTCAAAGGTATTTTCATGCGCTTTGAGTTCTTTGCCGTGGGGAATCGCACGCCGTGTCTCTGGAGCTGCTACACTGTCACCACAAACCTGAGGACAGCGGGTTACATATCACATACCAAGTTAACCTAGATTAACATATGTGCTTCTGAGATATGAAAACGAGTCGGAACGGGAATGATATACCTGAACAACTTCGCAGCGCTCGGGCGGTGTTGCGCACTCTGCAGCCGGAAAGTACGGAGAGTGAGCAGCCCAAGCCTGTTGCACTTCCTTGGGCAGTTCAATGTCGGCGTTCACCTTGGGCGGTGAGCCTGAACACCTGTGCCAACGTCCTTGCTGAAAGTAACCGGCTGAGAACAGGAAAGCAACCGTGAGGAGGGCAACTCCATGCCAGAAGCGCCGCCTGCGATTGTTGTTTTGAGAGGTATCGTGCGGCAAGTAACCAGTCTTGTCACCGTGGAGGAAAAGAGGGAGTTCATCATCGTCACTGCGGGACATCGTAACCAAACCACCCATTGGTGTCTGAGAGTACGTGGAACGACTTGAAGCACAGCATCGTGCGGGGTGGAGTCTGGTATATGAATGCACGTTCGTCGAACGTGCGGTGAGGTTACAGTTGGAATGTCGCGTTCACCAAATCACCCAAAAATGGCTAGCTGCGTGGTTGCTGCCATTTGCAGAGCCGAACAGTGACCCACCTCCTTCACAGACACGTGGTGCATTCCCGGCGGACCACTCGCAGAATTGCATCAAACCGGTCTGCGAGCTGATATGTAATCGATACGACAGTCGACCAATTTAGATTGCTCGGGTCCCCATGGTGTCACCAAGTCGGAAGCACTGCCATAGCCTTCTTGTTGCACCTGAGCGGCATCCCAGAGGAAAGCAGATGGAGTCGAGGTCGAGCTTCGAATTATCCCCGCCGTGAGCCTGAGTATGCCCACTTAGCATCGGAGCGAGTGGAGCCTGGTGAACGATATGCCTCGGGAGAGGAGCGTGGCGGGTTGGCGCCACTTGATCATATTTCGCAGACTCCGACTTCAGCGCTTCAGCTTCTCACGGTGTTGTACAAGTCGAACACCCTAGTATCTCATTATTCATGGTGCAACGACAAGTTCATGTCCAAGTCGCTTCCTGCAATCGCAGACCCTCCAGCTCGTTTCTCAAGTACATAGTAGAGGAGGTATCGTTCAACCATGCAGTGAAGTCGCAACGTGTCTTTTCTGACAAAATGTCCACAAGTCCTTTTCGCGGTTTCCGCAGAAAATGTAGTGGTTCATTGGCTGTTATTTCAAGATCTAGATGCAGTTCCCACATTGCGTATCCCTGAAATTATGAGTACAGTAATTGGGCTGGCGAGAGAAGCCACCGGTTGGGTGTCTATCGGAAGCTTCATTCAACTAGGACGGTAAATCCTATGACAATTGCTTGATTCTCGTGATTGGATATTGACCGTCGACGATGGCTAAAATGACTGAACATTCCACACAGCATACCATGATGTGCTTCCGAGCATCTTGTCGAACTTTGATATTCGAAGACTTCTGACTCGGATCATTCCCACAAACGCTGCAAGCCGATCGATCGAAAGCAATGCTTATTCGAGCATAACAATGAAGTCTCGATTGAAAGTTGTCGATTGCGCTGAGTTCAGAGGTCTGGTCTTATCGCCTTTTGTCGCTCCCAAAAACTACGTTGGGACGGGAAAGTACTTTGCCCGCCTTCCTGCGGGTATCTCAAGGGGTGGGAATATGATTACGTTTGTGATTTTGCTTGACCATGTTCATTATACATATTCAATTATTTCTTTTCCAGAATGGTGACCTTACTGGCTTCCGGAGGACTCAAGAAGGTGGTCCATGGGGAGACAATTTCTTTCGACAGAGGGTCCGGTGACAAAAATGATAATTGGTTCTTGCTGCCCGCGGATAACTATTCCTAGGGCAGTCCGTGACACACTGGAGGCTAGAAGAGGGCATTTCGGCTCGAGACGCGTTCGCAGCAGAGTTCAGAGTGTGTTAGCGAGGAAGGGGTCATTGTAGGACAGTGACGTCGCTCATATGTACAGGATACTTGGTGCTTTCGCCGACCATCAACGATGCCGTGGCCCGTGATCGTGTCGTTTTTGCCAGTAGTAAGGAGTTGCCCTGGTACCGGAGTCCGCTTTCGATCAGTTGCAAACTTCGAATCCTTCTTCAAGTTGAATATGTAACCTAACCTAACCAAACGCGTTGGGCTCACGGACTGGGCATAGCGATTTCAAGAATCTCATATTGCGGGATCCTCCAGGACCCGGCGCCCTTGGTACGTAGAAGGTGCGAGATAACTCACCTGCAGGGGTTGACTGCCGATTAGCATCGTGGAGATTTCAAGAAATACCGGCCCGTAAGGTTTTTGTGCGGCAACGTGAGAGGGTAGTATCACGAGTTGGATTTGTCCCCGTGGATAATAATGTGTCCTCGTCCGCTGACCATCGGGTGAGAAATAATATATCATCTGGAACACAGGACGCAGGCTCCTGCTGCTTAAATCTACCCCACTGCCAGTGTAACCCCAGACAGGCCTCCTAGTAGCCGAAAAGGACAATTCAAGAAAATGGAAGATATTCCTGTTAGTAAGTCATCCCGACATGCATGGATTTGCAGACGCTGATGTGTGATTACTCACTTTGTGGCCGAAGAAACATCTCGGGCACCAACTCGGAATTTGTGGCGTGAGTTCTCCGCTCTCACAGCAGGCATGGACACACACGTTAGAGGGACAGGACAGCTTGAGCCTCCCCGGCGGCCATCTGATGGTAAACTACGCTGTCCTTTCGCGTGGAATCCCTTCACATGAGCGTCGAGGACGTATAAATCGCACCTGCGGGTCGACTTCCGTGAGCCCCTGCTGAACTCCTTAGCCCGACCCATCATGCATTTCAACACTTTTGCACTCTTCCTTCCCGCCCTCTTCGTTACTAGCGGCGTTCTTGCTCAGGAAACTGCTGTGGCTACCAGCGGAACCCCTTACGTCACGTACCCCGCCGACGATGCGTTCGTCTTCTGCAGTGCCCAAGACTGCACGGGTACGTGTGAGGTTGTCGATACCGCATATGTCCCTCGTGACGACGGGGAGGCCGCTCCGAACGACATGGGGTACCAGTCAATTTACTGGTACGATCCTGGCCACTACAGGTGGACACTATACACATGCGTCGACCACTACAACTGCGCTTCTGAAGCGACCATCGGGCCGAACACCTGCTACAATTTGTATGACAATGGTGTTGCGACCGACTTTTACCTGTATTGGTACTTTGTCGACGGAACCGGTTGATGGATAGCTAGAGGGGTATGATATCGGATTTCTGGTAATGTCAGACTTACCCACACACGTGTCACAGGTTTGCGGGAAAAGTACGCTCTGATGAAGAAGAGAAGAGAAATCCAACTATGGGTGAGAATCAGGACCGCTTTCACCCTTCTCAGCGAGCTCAACTAGATGTTCTAGTTTGAGAGGAATCTTAGATAGGAATGCCGATGTAAACAGCACTGACCTGACTCAATGTAACATCGGAACAGACGTATATCATTACACGCGAAGTCACAAGACCGGAATTATCTTATCTCATCTCACTAACAAGGCCGTGACACGCGAGTAACGGGGTCAGACTACACACGCACTGACGCACGCTGTGGACAGCCAGGGCCCAGCGGGAGAAGCCACCAGCGAGCCAGAACACGGAGAAGAAGACGTTGGGAGAGAGAAGTCATAAAGGGTTAACGGTTTCAGAAGACTGCCGGTGAAAGGGTGAGATGGTCTGATACATACCAGGGAAAACTTAGGGGAATAGCGACAATCAAGTATGTGCCGGCTGAACTCAGTTGAAGCAAAATGGTTTGTCACGTTGTCTCCTATCCAGCACCTCGAGACTATCGTCTATACTGAAATTTCAATGCCGCAGCAACCCTTCATGTAGTACGGGGGTGCGACGTTTCGGCTTTTGCCATGCCCTCGGGGAGTGTTCTAACAGATTCTCCGGTCATAATCTCATCAATATTCTTAGCCCCCAAAATGTAGCAAATGACGATTCATAATGAAATATCCTGATTAGACGGTAACACTACGGAGGATCTGCACAGATAAGTTGTGAATTGTTGTGCATCGGCATTGTGTCCCCGATCTGAGTGATCTAGTTGAGATCATTGGAAACTTGAAAGTAGTCATGTATCTCAAGATCTCACCCCTCAGTCCGACCACCGTTCTATTCTTCCTCGAACCACACTTCCCGCGTGGGCCTTTATGCAGGTAAGTCCATTATCAGGAATCCAAAAGAAGAGATATCATACCCTTCTAGCTATCCATCAACCGGTTACGTGGACCACGTACCAATACAGGTAAAAGTCGGTCGCAACACCATTGTCATACAAATTGTAGCAGGTGTTCGGCCCGATGGTCGCTGAAGAAGCGCAGTTGTAGTAGTCGACGCATGTGTATAGTATCCAGCTGTAGTGGCCAGGATCGTACCAGTAAATCGACTGGTACCCCATGCCATTCGGAGCGGACTCCCCGTCGTCGGCAGGTACATCTGCGGTGTTGACAGCCGCACACGTGCCCGTGCAGTCTTGAGCACTGCAGAAGACGAACGCATTGTTAGATGGGTATGTGACATCAGGGGTTCCGCTGGTAGCCACAGCAGTTTCCTGAGCAAGAACGCCGCTGGTAACGAAGAGGGCGGGGAGGAAGAGTGCAAAAGTGTTGAAATGCATGATGGGTCGGGCCAAGGAGTTCAGCAGGGCTCAGTTGCGACCCGCAGGCGCGATTTTATACGTCCTCGACGCTCATGTGAAGGGATTCCACACGAAATGACAATATTATGCGTAATTCACCATCAAATGGCCGCCGGGGAGGTTGACCCGTTTCCTACGTGTGTCCATGCCTGGTACGAGTAAAACTCGTGCCACAAAATTCGAGTTTTACTCACAGATATATATTAGCCCTCATACTCTCAGCAATCAGAGACCTTTCACATTAGGCCGCCTCGACCAGTCTGTGCGCTGGAAATCCACCACGGTTTGTGTGGACATGATCATTGGCACCACTGTTGTCAACAGAACAAGTCTGGTGCGGCTATACGTACATAATCAACCAGAGTAGGGAACAAGATGTCGACTGCCTAGCAACGCACAATTTGATAGAGATCGATTACCGCAATGTCTGGGATGACCCGTGCTAAAAACACCTCCCGGTCTCAAGTTGTCCCGTATGGGCTGGAGGGTCCATGTGCACGGCAATGCAGTACATCACGGTGCATCTGTGGAAATCGCTGGATGGTCACCGTATGGTGATATTACTAGCGAATGAAATGCGTTGAGTAACAGAAACGGGAACCAGGCTATTATTAGTATGGGACTCTCATGCTTGAGGCTCGTAGCGACACGCGCTTGAGGTAACCTGCTTCACCTCAAGCCTCCACGGTGCTAACGGTGGGTAAAAATCAATATAGTAATAGGTGAACGTAATTGAACTCGCGAACCTTGTACATACTCTCCTCGATGCAGCACTGCGGGCCTTTTCACTGGACTCGGACAGAGCAAATGCACTCCAATTTTCCCTCCGCGTGTTAAGGTTTTGCCAGTGATCCTCGACGGAAAGTTGCACTCGGGTCCGAATCTGTGATGGTCCAGGATCAGTCAGGACTATTGGCTACCATCAGCCACCAGCCCCTGATGGTGTATTAGAACTCACCCGAGAAAAAATTGCTCTGTCCTCTTATACTAACAACATATCAGCCAACTTTCACAACAGTCAATAAGTACAAGTACTAGTGACTTGAGTCGGCCACACAGAGACTGGTCTCGCACAAGTCAAACCATCAAGAACGGAGGATAACCATTCTTTACGAATCCGGATGACTGGCCATGGTATAAAATTGACATCGTAATCATAGTACAAACTCTGTTGTGGCTGTCTTTTGCCGTTTTTCTTTCCTCAATCAGACGGTTTCCCTACGAAGTTTCGTCGGAAATGCACTCACTGGACAACGTGTAATGTTGATGCTTGCGTGGAGCCATCGTTAGGTACGCAAAAATCAGACCGTCCAATTTAGAATCCCATGGATCCGCGGACCATGCCAACAACGTCCAAGGCATTGTTCATGATGCGCTCGATCGATCCTTCTTCCCGTGTAGGTCGAAGCCTTGTCCAACGCGGGGGTATTGAGGGAAGCAACTGCAAACTGTTCCAAATCCTTTGGGTTTCATGAGCGCTAGGACGATCTTTTGGATTTGGCTGCGTCATTAGCCGGGCTAGATCGCCCAAGACTTCCAAGCCTTTAAACTCCTAGAAGGATACGTTATCCTCCAGGACGGATCGAAAGATACACGAGGCGCACGTCTACAATCTTTGTTTGATAAACATGCCCGAGGTAATATACGTCAAGTTTGAACGGGTCATAGAGTGATCCGGAAATCTGTTCGGGAGCTCGGATTCGGCCCAACTCCCCGGTAACGAGACGTTCGCGTTGTCCCGGAACAAATTGAACGGATAATCCAAAATCAATGAAATAATATTTGATCTCGGCTTCAGAACGCTTGCGACTGAGACAGAGATTGTCTCTACCGTCGCGGGTTAGCCAGGTATTCATTGGATGCCAACCATCTTTGTAAAGATTTGAACCATCCATCAAAATATTTTCGGCCGCACAATCACTACACTCTCCATTGTCAGTCGTCCCCAAACTGCCAAGGCTACTCACCGATGTGCTACATTTTGTTTGTGGACATATGCGAGGCCCTGTGTGCAATATTCAACAAGAAGACCCACGAACAATAACAAACAGCCTAACTTCCAGGGTCTGGTTGACGAAATCGGCAACCTCCCAAAATGAGGTGAAGTTCGGTTCGTTAAACGGACGAAGAACAGGCATGACGATGTATTGATACCACGGCTCCCGGTCGTCAAGAAAAGCGGTAAGTATAGGGACACAGTGGTTCCTATCATCTTTGTGGCTCTCTGCCGATCCTAAGCGGGAAGCGATCTTGATTTCGTGGGGATGAGTCCTACTGTCCACTCTCTTGATGAACACATTCTTTCCACCCTCGGCATCTTCTGTGGCATCAAGGAGAGCACCTTTCTGGCCAGCAGGCGTGAGTGTGGGGTGTGCATACGTACGCAGATGTGACCGACCCACTGGACTATGTTGTCTTCGAAGAGCTCCAGGAGCGGATCTGCATGAAGTCTCCAAGATGGTTGCCAGTTGGGATGGTAGCGTGGTCGAAGGAGGTAACCTTTCTTCTTGAAAAAGTGATATCTGTCTCTCCAGAATGTTTCTCGGTTTTCTAGCACGTCGTGGGGATAATCGACCAGTTCCATGATTACGAGTCGGTGCCAGTGCTCCTGTGATGACCCGACCCGACCAAGTAACAAATTTACATAAACATTGTGTCCCCATTTGGCAACGACTATGCCATGACCTCCTGCCTATGTCCTACCTCGAGGCAGCTGCGTGCTCGACACAGGATCGTTGCGGCGCGCTCCTCTAAAAGGCACAGGTTGCCTGAACGATGGTTCCAAACCCATCACTCTTCTCTAGCCCTGTCATCGCACAAAGGCCACTTCCATTCCTGGGCTACGATGACCGCTAGCAAATTTTCCTTCATTTCCGGCATATTTGGTTTCGCAGTCACTGCCATCTCCCTACTCACGCTCCTCACCAAAATATGTCGGTCTCACCTTCCCAGTAATAAGATCAAATCTCTGGAATCTCTGCTGGATGAAACGGAGCAGTTTTTTGAAAATGCTGTAGAGGAGGGCCTTTTGACAGAACCTAGCTTTGTTCAGGAGACTGAGCTTCATATAAAAAGGTCTGTTCCTCTCGCTTTCCGATGGCTTTGCAATAATGCTGTGCCCCAAGACTCAAGGCGAGGACGCATGGCTTACGATCTCGGGCATTCAAGGCAACCAACCTACGACAGGATTGTGCCGAGTTTCTTAGAGGGACTTCGACGGCGATTGACAATACGTGTCAATCCCTCAAAAAATTGAGAGCTCAAGTTGTAGTTCGTGTGCTCATTGATGTGGATTGGAGTGGTATTCTGACCTCGATATGTCTGAGTAGACATCCAGTGAAGAAGGACGAAGTCGCGGACTCGTGGAATTGAATCCGGTTCCAAATTCAACACCATCGGCCCTGATTTGTGGCCCCGATTCCCGGCGCTGTCTCGATCGTTTGCCTGCTAGTAAGATTCCTCGCCCCCATTCGTGTCCTCCCGCGCTTTCGACGTGGAGGTCGCATGATGCACTGAGCACATTCGCTCATGAGTGAGTCACTGAAGTGGAGTGAATGACGAGACTTTGCCTGATCGCATTGCACAGATCCAATCTGTGATTCTGTGCAGAGTGGCTTAGATGTACGGACAACTGATGTCCAAAACTGTACATCAATTATCCGTACCTCAGCCGCCCTCGAGCCTGGAGCTTGAGTGTTCAAAGTTGCCAGCCATGGTACATACCTGACATGCAATCTCTCACAGACCCTTGCACAGCGCCTTCCCTTCCCAGCCTACCCATATTTATACCGTGTCTGATGCTTTCCTTATGTACATACAACGTAGTATTGTCACTAAATCTACTTATGATCCCAGAGTTTTGCCCCGAGATTGGGTTGCAACAAAACACTTGAATTGTGGAACACTGGCTTGTGTATTATCTGGCTGCACACGCTCACCGAAAGCTGGAAGGTGTTTACCAGTGTCTTTCACCTACACTACGGCATTGGTGATGATAACTTTCGCCCATTACCCCACGAATTAACAGCATAATCGCTACTGCAACGCTTTGCGCAGTGCCCCCATCATTCTCAAATACTCCGAAGCAGACTGACAGACACCTTTTCCAGAACGGCCAGTAAACGACTTGAGCTTCGCAGCTTGATACCCAGATCTATAATC
>JBBPJQ010001066.1:0-13523 GCA_038088795.1 Boletus rex-veris
GCACAACCGGCAGCCCAAGAAGCGGAAGGCCATCAGTCACGGTGTCGACACTCCCCGAACATCAGCTCAAACGGCAACTCAGACATCACAGCAAAATCTCACACTCAGTGACTGGCTTACGGTCTTCGCTTATGTTGACGCACATCCATCCATCCCACAGAAAGACGTCGTATTTACACCACAGAGATGTGTCGTCTGACCTTCCACTCAGCTTACTGACAAACCTTCGTCATTTCCGTGTTTATCTTCATCGCGAAGAGCTTCTCCGTGCCAAACAGACTCTTTAGATGCATTCCTCACTCGCCAGAGTCACCAATCCCCGAGCTAGTACAATAGTCACATAGTTACATCCTGTGACTGTCACAAGCGTGACATTCTGGTATTGCATCTTTCTCATAATGCATAACTTTTTTCGTCTCCCGACCGTATGCAGTATGAGATAGTGTACTGTACGTGAACGACGGGCTGGATCTCCAACAGTGAGCTAAAGGCCAATCATACCCATAAGACCACCTAACTCATCCTCGAGCATATCGCTGGAGAAACATAGTGAGCACGCTGCACTTCTTTTGGTGAACAAGCTCCAAAATCTGAGAAGGAAGGGCAGGTTACTTTTGAGACTCCGCTCGTCTTCAGTCGTTCTGGCAACACTGTCAGTAACGTGTTGCAAATTCTGTCAGTCTCTGACAGGCACCTGGGCCAGCAGGAACGCCATTATTCGTTAGCTTCTACTCTCTTCCACGTGGCAGTGTAGTCCGCAGCCTGACCCTGCGGTGTTCATATCCGGCGTGTCAGTTTGCAATCATTCTTGAGCTTTATCTCCACTTGCTGCGGACGGACACCCGGCGACATGTAGCCGCCGACATTGCAAGCCCTGCGTCAACTAAATGTCAGCCTGAATCGCCTCCCTCATAATGACAGCGCACTGGCAGACAGGTTGTGGTTCCGCTCGGCCGAGCTGTGACGACGAGATGGCGTCTAGTCTTGTCAAGTAGAGACTCAACCGTTCAGTGCCAGCGACTGAGTCACAATGATGGGGTGGCCCCCGTTAATATGCTCGTTTCAGCGCGTTTGTTACAGTTCGACATCGCGTCCTTCAAAGGTTTGCTTCGTAATGACCGGCCGGATGGTGAGTGCTCGTACTACGAGTCGCTCCGACGATATCGTTCGAACTTGATCGTGACGTGACGTGGGCAGGAGAGGTGCAACGTGTCAATTTGCATGACCTTCGCTATGAAAACTCATCTTCTGAATCAACAAGCCAACTGCAACATCATGCATCATGTATTGGCGTACCCGGTGGTATGTACCACTCAAATACTGTAATCATAGATGTAAGAGATACGATTTCCATGCAACAAATTATATATCGTCTGCTCTACTAATCAAATTATAAGTAAAAATGTCCATGCCCAGATTTATACCTAGGAAAAGAAGTCTTGATTAAACTATATAAGATAGTCCTGTCCGATTGCGTGCACTGTGCACCAACAGGCCATGCCACTGTATTCACTTCACGCAATCGTGATTGTCTGGTTCAGTGTCTCCAAGTACGGAAAGAGTCCAGCCTGCACACAAACGGACACACAAGTCAACGTCAGCATCCCACCCAACTGTCGCAGATGTCGTTTCAACTCACCCCAACGAGCGTGATGTGCGCCACGCCGATTAACGCAGTCCCGGCCGAAGCCGTGCTAGGGATCTGTACGGTGAAGTTTTGGTACGGAGGCAGGTATTGCTCATGATATTGCGGCTTGAATGGCCCGTTGTACAAGATATTGCCCAAGTAGTCTGAGGGCGGCGTGCAAGGGCGGTTCGGACAAGACTGCAAGCCGATGACGACAGCAACCTCTTCAGAGCCCGTCAAGCTATTCTGGAAAACGAAACGAAAGACGTGATGAGTAAATCATTCGGGAGAAAAACGAAGAGGATGATGTAGGACATACGGGGCGTTGGACTTGAACGATAAGATCACTTCCTGGGTTCACGGTTTGGTTGAAGATCGGCAGTCCGAGGGCAGCGTTCTGTGCAAAGGTGGCGGTGGCGAAGAGGGAGAGTGCGAAAAGAGACTTCAACATGATAACTGATCAGGGCAAAGAAGAAAGACGCAAGTAAAGTTGTGGGATTGACGAGAGTCTTACTGCTAACGCTCCATGTCCACTCACATTTTATACCCAAGCAAAGAGGATGGCCATGGTCATCACTCCCCGTTCGTGCAGTGTAATAGAGGCACATTATTTGTCAGGTATGCGGTCATGATCACCCGCAATGCTCCGATAGTCCATTAGAGGCAGGACATGGAGAATGCGCGCCGTTGGAAGTAGTTGGTGTGCACTGGGGTAGTACTGCAAAGAGGCTTACTGCGGATGGTTAGCGCTTTAGCACCCGGAAGATGGCGGTGTTCGGACCATGTCCACTGCGCGTAGAACGGGCTCGGTGTAGACCCAAAGGCCCGTAATTTGGGCACTGCCATGTTCCAGTGACAAACTTTGAGCAGGTTCATTTTGCGAGTCGGATGCGGCCAAAGAGTGCACGTACCTGATTACATAATAGTAGGTCACTGCCTTGGATGTCTCGAGTCTCGACCATCGGTTTCTCTCTTCCTCGGAAATCCAATATCATTCCCCTGCGAAAAGTAGTCTGGGTCCACAAATATGTAGTGCGATGGACTGACCTCAACTACTTAGCAACAGCAGGGCAGCGCACACTGGTTGTGCGAACTCGCACCTTGAAGTCCAAATTTGCAGTCGGCGCCCAAACTTGAGCAAATTCTTGGCGAATTGGTATCAATGTGCCTCAAGGTCTCACGAATGGTTGCATGTGCCCTGCAAGACTGTACTCTAGCCTCTACTCTAAGTGCTCAGTAACCTCGCACTGTTTAATAATAAACAGCTAACTCGCCCATACTACCTTCATCCTTGGATACCGAGATCACTCGTCAAGATCAAACATTTTTGACATCCCTTACTTCACCTGCCGCATCACCAATGCAGCACGCGACCTAACTTGACAAAAGGCTCCAGAATAATGTCAATCAAAACATACGTCGTCCAACGTGGTTTCCGACGGAATAACAAATTCCGACCGCTCATCAAACGATTGGTGTAGACATCGTGTTTCAAGTCGTCCAGAACAATTTCATATCTATCTGCCCAATGGCGGCTGGGCACTAGAAAGGGGAAAAGATCAAGTTAGCCTCCCATCTTGATCGCGCTCTTCAAGAAGTCTCTCTTTAGGTGTGGGTTCGCCGACCTCGTCGTACGTTCACCGTTTTCTGTCGTTTATTTTTCTCTTTGCATGATAGGTTTTTTTTCCAGTCTTCGACCATTTATCTTCACATCCTGATTATCCCGCAGTTGTCGTCGCTGTCACAGGATGTCGCAGGATGGCAATAATGAGGATAATCGATTATCCGCTGGCTCGTAAGTAAGTGTATCTCCGCGACGAACAATCCCCAAGCTTAGCATACCCCTTGCGTTGGTCAGCATTTATTTCGCATTCGGATCTTCAGATGGACCGAGTTCCCCGAGGCGAAGTACATGCTTAGCTTAGTTACTAAGAGGTACGTCGTCCTTCTGTGGCTTTTCGAACAATAGGCGCGATGTACTTTTATTCTTGTTCTCTTGACAGTTAGCACAGTCAACCTCTTCCATCCCTGAAGGTTTTGATGAGTCTGCACATCAGTCGGACGTGATTGCATCAGCGTCAACCTCAACCCTTTAGGTTCCGGTCATCGCATCTAGTCCTTGGCGGTCATGACTGCCATTGATGTCGTGCCGGTGCGATGGTCCCTTCATTTTGGGTAAAGCATTTGGGTTGATGGTCTTCATCGCTTACCATCCTTACAGCTTTGGACGTGATGTAGCTACAGATCATGGAGATGTCTGTGTATCCCTATTCTTTCCACCCAACGCTCAATGCAGTGATTGTCTCTAAGAAGATGACATACTCAAATCAAAGCATTTATGCTACGTCTCGTCACAAACGTTAGTTTAGGCTCATTGCCGTTCGGATCTCATCTTGTCCATCTCAAGACCCGACATGTCAATTAAGCATGGACTCAAACTCGTCTGAAGAGAAGAAAAGACAGGTGTCTTTCGTCCACGTTTCGGATCGCATTGGGACGTGGGGATCGGTCCGGTCACGCGAGCGATGCTACTCGCTGATTGCTACTGTGTTATAAAACATATACACGTCCGAGACGGTTCTTCCGTTTATCCGGGTCGTGCGCCGAGTCCTGGGCGGGCAAACGCGCAGTCGAACGATCGACACTGGATACGGACTATCTATTTTGGCGCCTATTCAAATACGTACCGGCACTTCTCCGGTACCTCATACAAGTTCCGCCCTGTTCGAAACTCTGGACTGACGCCAAGGAAGAGTATAGCGACGCGTTGTCACCGTATCTAGCAAAAGATGTCCTCGGGCCCCTGGGCGTCTTTACTGCGCGGCGGAATTTTATATTTCCGAGCCTGGAATATGCAATGGAATTGCGTGCCGGCTCAACGTTGGAAGAGGTTCCTCGACGTTTTGCCATCTTGACCTTGTTGTCCGAAGGTCGGTGTCTGCATGAAAAGCCGGGTTTCAGGAAGATCAGAAGATTTAACATAATAACGGCCTCTATGACGACAGACCGGCCAACTAGACAACGACTTTGAACAATATTCGATGACCGTCATGCAGCGTAATTGTTGGTTGTCCTGCTCGTTTATTTGCTAGATCCGACTCAGCTCCCGCTATTCAACAGAAACCAAGCCATGCCAAGCCGATTGGGGCTACTGGACAGCTTCAACGTTTTATTACTCAGCAGCGCCATTAAAATGGAAGTTCAGGCTAGGTACTCGGCGCAACGTTGCTGTGCCTCTTTCGCTCATTGCCATCGGGAATGGCAAGGACGATCACGTCATGGATAAGTCGGCGTGGTGTGGTTTCCCTCATTGTGCGTGGCGATGATGATAACCTTGATTGATTGATGTACAACACTAGGGTCTCTCGAATTCGGAAGGCTACGGATACAGCAAACTGCAAAAGAAAACACCATCCTGACGCTGCTTTTGGAAACTAAATGCAGGACCGATGAGATCGAATGATCAGGGGCGTTTCTTCACTAGTCGTGATCTGGGGCATTTTCAATCAACGGTGGTATTATGTAAAGTGAATGCTCCAACTAGTCTCCGCCCGACATCCGCCGTTGGGACATTAGGTGGGGATATCTTGCCAAACAGGCCATTGTGCAAGGCCCTCTTTTGAGATACGATTGACTGATTGCATAGCGACGTCGTATACATATGTGAATACACTGAGAGCGAACCAAAATTAGGTTACCGGCATGAGCGATGAGTCTCGCTACCGAAGGTGGGTTCCGTGGGCTGGAGGCGTCCAACGCCAGTGACGCGCTTGGCTCCGACGGAACAAAATATGGCGTTGATAGTAGAGTTCTTATGAAAGGGGTCAGCAGCATATCCGAAGAAGCATGCTTGATCGGGCGACGACCGCCATTGCGCTGGCTAAAACTTAGATCAGTGACAATATGGCAAATATTGGTAAGGCATAAGCAAAACGGGTGTGCAGGTCACGTACACCATTGTTCCGACGGAAGTCGTGGGGGAGGGAAAGGTCTGGGCCAACCGCTCAAGCTCAGTTTGCGGGGGTGTACGGACGACTCATCTGAGGACGTGCCCCCCCTTCTCAGGACACAATCCAGGCTCGTGACTTTTCGACACTGGATGCAATTGCCCAAATTGCCAAACCAGGTAGAGAGATGGGTTCTCCCGGCTTTGCATCGCCCACGGCTGCCATAGCTGTTCACTGCATCTTAGGCTTGTGACGGTAGCGAGATCAGAATACATATTTTCTGATAAGCGCAAAGTGATGCGTTGTGTCGAGATTCAGCCGGGTGCGGGGCAGAAGCGGAAACGATGACCATCGCTCGAGAGAAAGTTTGCTGGTTATCGTGGGCCAATGGGAGCGGACGAAAATAGTCTGGTGATCTCGGGGTGAGCGAAATTGGCGAGTTGTTCCAAGGAAGGGGAAGAAGGGCATTGCGGTGAGAACGTGATTGTTGGCACGACTGAAGATGGGATTACGAAAGGCGCGTTCCGGCAGAAAAAGAAAATAATGAAACGTGTCGCCGAGAGGATACAATGGCACCGGACGGAACTAGATTAGAGTAGGATACAAAGACTCGTATGAGATGAAATTAAGGAGGGTCGAGGAGGGTAAACGAGCTCGACTGACTGGTGGTGATGGCAACGAGGAGGGTCTGGGAGGGAATTTGGAGAAGGAAGTGGCACTGCGGGCAGTGGGAACGCGGATCTGATTCGGGACGAGGACGTTGTTACGGGCGAACGCATGACATCGGCTAGATAAAAAATAAAGAAATAATAAAACTAAAGTTAAAATAAATAAGTGAAACGGAGTTAGCCGAGAAGAGATTCAGAAGGGGAGATTTGGTGCGTTATGTACCCGTCGTCCTCTTGACCACAACCACTCCTTCCCCCCCTCCCTCGTATGGTCCTTTGAGCGCCCTGCCTTCCTTTTTACCTTCCTCCTCCTTTCCGACCAAGCCTCGCCGCAACCAAGGATACCGCTTGTGGTACGTCCAACAGTCCTCGTTCTGCTCAGTGTCTCATATCTCCTCCAGATCTCGCGACCCTTGCCGGCTTCTCCTCCTCCGCTCTTAATTCTCCTCAGCCTCAAAGGACCAATCAGTAGTACGCTTGAGCTCGGCTCGCTGCTCTGATCCTCTACACATTCCACTCTCAACAACAAAAGGGCCTCCGCTGAACCTCGTTCGCGTACCTTTTCTGTTGCCCCGTAACACTCTATCGTTCTTATCCCCTAATCTTTGATTCGGCTCCCTCGCCTTTCATCGTCCGTTATCGTCTCTGTATTCCTCATTCACTGTAGATCATGGCCGTATCCATTCCGGTCGTCCCCGCTTCTTCCGACGGGCAGTCTCCACCCTCCGACGACGGTTCTGTATCCCCACAAACACCGGTTTCTCCTCCAAATGCTCAGCCTATGGCGCTTTCCCAGCCGTCCGATTCACAAAACAATTCACAACCTCGGTCACCTTCCTCCAACTCTACTGCTACCCAGCCAAAGAGGAAACCTAGCCGTCGTGCCAACACCGCCGAGCGACGTGCAACCCACAACGCTGTCGAGAGACAGCGTAGAGAAACCCTAAACGGCAGATTCTTGGCAAGTTCCTTTTCCGATCCCACTTCTCTCTGATCAATTTAATTTGCGCTTTCAGGACCTTGCCGCTTTACTCCCAAATCTCTCTCAGATCCGCCGGCCATCCAAGTCTGCCATCGTCAACTCTTCTATCGCCCATATTCATGCCTCCCGTCGTCACCGTCTCCTTGCCTCGCGTGAATTACGTATACTCAAGCTCGAGTCCGATGCGCTTCGCCGAGAACTCAACGAATGGCGTGACCGCGCAGGTCTTCCCCGCGTCGACGAGCCCGTCAGAGGAGACGGGTTTAACATGATACTCAGTGGTGAAGTCGAAGTTCTCGCTACCGTCGTGGGGGAAGAGGAAGATGAGGGCCAAGGCCAATTCGATGGTTTTGATGAAGGAGATGAAGAGCTTTCTGGTCCTATGCCAGTTATCATGGATGACCCCGAGGATGCCATGGCCGCTGACCCGCTCGTTAACGGCGGCGTTTATGGACACAACACCACTGCTGGCAGTATGAACTCGGTTGATATGAAGATGTCTCGAATGCTCCCTCGAGCTCAGCCTCCCTCGCATCCCGTGATCGCTCAGATGCCACCATCTGTCTCTTTCGAGAATCCAGCAATGCCTTCCCTCTATGAACCTCAGATTACCCCGCATTTCCAAAGCGCTGCCCATCTCGGACAACACGCCATTGCTACGCCCGAGGCTGATAAAGCCTCTCCCTGGACTGCGAACATGTACCCAGGCTACAACGCTCAACTCCAATTTCAAGCACAGCGGTCGATGATCACCCCTCCAAATAATGCCCACGCTGCAGCTCACTCGCCATCCTCTGTGCCTGCTGCCGGTTTCACTGACTACGCTTATCTTGCCAACCTCAAGCGACAGCAATTGTTGGCCCTCCAACACCAGCACGGTGTCATGGCGTACGCAGTCGATGGCGATGATGCGTCTTCCGTTGGCTCGAGCCAGAGCGGGCGGGAGAGAAGCGGAAGTGCCTCTGCCGGCAGTGGATTCGGCTCCCCACCTCGTGGCCCTACTTCATCTGGTGGTTATCAAATGTCAAACGCGGCATCCGACTTTACCATGGCAAGAAGGATCGGCAACGCTGGACTCCATGTCAACACTGCTGTGTCTGGTTCATGGAGTGGAAGGGGAGAGGAGGGGATGAATGGGATGGTCATGAAACAAGCTATGAACTCTCCGATGCATGTGGTTCCCAACGGTGGCGGATATGGCATGATGGTCTGAAGGGGACGTCGTACGTTCTACCTTTTTTTCTTCTTTTGGCGCCCCTTCGTCGATGCCTCGTGTTGCACACATCTTACTAGCTCTTTGCCACTTCTGGCTTTTGGACTCTAGCGTGGGGTCTGCGGCCTTGCTCTCTTGTCTTATCCGTTGGTTCTCTCTTGCCTAGTTTTGGATGTCGCTCCCGATCGTGTCTTGTTCCCATTCTCTTTCCATCCCTATAGCTGTCGATGGTTACGAAATCCAGCTTCCTCCGCCCCGGTCGTCGCTGTTTGTCGCCATTTCTCCTACCCCCGCTTAGCCTAATTACCGCGAGGTATCGATGTACTAACACTCTTTTACGTCCCATGTCTTTGTGTCGAGCTTTACATCCAAAAACACAAGAACTTGTCACTCCTTTCTGGGTTTGTATCACCCTTCCCACTCTTAGTAATCGTACGTGCGGACTTGTTGATTGATTGATGTGATGCATCTTTCCCTGTAGCCATTCCTTACAAAAATTATTCCCAATAGAAAAGTAATATAATCTAATAGAAATAATACATGTATCCATTTAACCTCGTCAAGGCTGGCGACTTGTTTAACATTGTCGGGATGTTTGGGATAGCGCCCCGGGCGCTTGGTCGTGTGATGGTAAATAGTGTCGTTCTCCCTTGGAAACGATGGCTTGAGTTCGCAACGCCCGGGAAGGAGTAAAGTTGAACTTGAACATACCATGAACATTCTCCGGGGTCAGGTTTGACGTCGTCGCGAGTTATCCGAAAACGCCGAGCCGAGGGTGGCTTGTCATGCCAATCGGCACAATGCATCCACGGGTTGATGGTGCCATCGATGCGACCATCGACGAATCCGATGGGTCATGCATCATAGCGCGGCGCCAGGGTAAACGGCAACATGGTTCGCTTGCGTCCGGGTTCCGGGTATGTTGGACCGCCGGTGGTTGATGATGACGTCTGCGCATGGAACAGGACGGGAGAATTGATAATGTACTTGTCGTTTGTCGTCGTGCTCGTCCTTGATCCCCGTTTGCTACATAGCCTCGTCGTCGGGTTATGCTATGCTAACATCGGAGGGGCAACGGAAAAACGGACAGGGATGACGTACTTGTCCATAAACCAGACGTGTTTTTGTTTATGTTTGAGATTAAACCACGTCGGGTTCGCCCATGGGAGTGCGCTGCTTCGACATGTCGGTCATAGTTTCACCTGGCCCCATGCACACGCACGAGCGCGATAACAGGATCACATCGAGTCCGCTCTTTTTGCCATGAGACGAGGGCTTGGTCACGAGTTTAAATGGCTTATCTGCAGCACGCACTGACTCCTGAGCACCGTATGACGCTTCTTGTGCACACTGCATGCGCTTGCTCGTGGAGCCGTTCGCTGGCCAAGGATCCCACGCCATGTCGAAATGAGCCACGAAGTGGGGCTGGAGAAGCCGGTCGTGGTTCTAGAACAATTTAAAAAAATAAAGGTACCGTCATCGGGGTTTGTTGCGGCGTTGAAGCCATGCATTATTGATTGCCGTCAGTCAGCGAGGGGATATTGGTGTGTACAATATATACGCATCCGTACCTAGGCCCTCCATGTATCCTTGATATCAGGCACGCTAGTGTGATCGACGACTGCAAGGGTACGTTCTATCCACAACTTCAAGGGATGATGACTGATGGGAATGAAGAAGCAGGATGATTAATGGGATGATGTCGTTGACGTGCCAGTGCGTTGATACGGGTGAGAATAAGGGGGGAAAGGGTCGTGGAGTGTTCGAAGGAAGATGGGTCCCGGGTGAGATATGCATACATGGGGTTCTGAGGCTTCGACTCCCAACTTCCATGGTTGCACGCGGAAGTCTTGCTTGAAGCAAGCCCATGCACACGTCCAACCCCGCCAGGGATTCAGGTTCGTAAGGGTGCCTCAAAGGCGATGCGAATAAGTATCTGGAAGAACAATTCTTCCATGAGCAACCGGACGAGAGAGATTTACCACGAGCAAGCTAGTCACCTTGCTTTTTTTAATTTTCCGGCGGGCGGGAGAAAGCTCGTTAACTCCAATTTAGACATAACTGTTTGGATCGTGGGTCTTGTCTTCTTTTTCACGCACTTGGCGGAACCATTACCCTTGTATGTCCATCCTCCCACTGGCAGCTGGAGTTCAGTTACTCGGATTGGATGGAGAAAATTCGGGCAAGGAGAAGTTTCCCTTTCCCGGCGCCCACTGTTTTGATGCCTGATTGCGCCGGGTCGCCGACCTGGGACGAAAGAGGGTGCCTCTTGATTAAAAAAGGCGTTCGTGGACAGTACTACTTTGTAGGGTTTGTTGCGATGAATGGCGTACTGTTATTCTACCTCGAGGCATCATTGTATGCGGTTTCCGTACGAGTGCCACTTCGGAATCGGTTCGAGCCAGCGAAGAAGATGTAAAGCGAGATTGGCAGGCATGTGATCGATAAACATGAATTCGTCCAACACAGAGCGCGAGTCGGACCATTGCGGCTGCGTGAGTGCGGGTGTGTATTATTATCTAGCTACGACGACCGTCTTGCCTCGTCTTGGTTACACCGAGACCCCCGCCCCAGACGAGACGATGGCAACAGAAATTGCCACAGACACCCCTCCGAGCCGGATAGCAGTCCTGATTTCTGGTTCAGGTATGCACATCTCCAGTTCCCCCCTTTTGTTCACCTGCATTATTCACACGACAGGTACGAACCTCCAGGCGCTCATAGACGCTTGCAACACCTCCCGCCTACCACACGCTCAGATCGTTCTCGTCCTCTCCAACCGCAAGGCTGCGTACGGGCTCACCCGCGCCGCCACAGCCAACCCTCCGATCCCGACGGCCTATCTTGGGCTCCCACCGTTCCTGCGTGACAACCCGGGTACGACGCGCGCCGACTATGACCTGGCGGTTGCGAGGGAGGTGCTCAAGGTGCGTCCGGACGTGCTAGTGCTCGCAGGTTGGATGCACATCGTCAGCGAGGGTTTCTTGGAGGTGATGCATGGCGTGCGTGCGTTATCGCCATTGCTGTCGCCCTCGGCGTCGCCGGAGAGCAAGGGTGAGGATGCGGGCGAGCAAGGCGAGCCCCGCGTCACGCGTGCAATCCCGGTGATCAACATCCATCCTGCATTGCCCGGCCAGTTTGACGGTGCGAACGCGATGGAACGTGGGTTCGAAGCGTTCCAGCGAGGGGAGGTGGACAGGCTTGGGGTGATGGCTCATCGTGTCATCGCAGAGGTGGACCGTGGCGCGCCGATAATCGTGAGAGAGGTCGAGGTGCACAAAGGCGAGGACTTGAAGAACGACTATGAACCGAGGATGCATCGCACCGAGTGGGAGATCATCGTCGAGGCAACCAAGCTGGTCCTGGACGAGGTCAGACCGATCAGCAATTGCTAGCGTCTGCGCGCTGTTGCCGGTTGGGAGTATGCGGACAGAAGTAGAGCGTGTTTAGGTCGGTCATAGACTAATCCTATACTATTTACCAGCGCCCTTAAACTATTCTTATAGTTGCTATCGTAATAGAGAATATGCGCACTCAATGCATGTACTTTAGAAAGGGAATTGCAATGGAGAACTTGAAATATTGTCACTGCTCGTCCGCGGAGGGAGTTGACCGCTGCGTGCCGCGGACAACGGGTCAGCATACCTAACGACTATACTTTCGAAGGTGAGTAACGTACCTAAAAGGTACGTCTTGGACGGATCCCAACGAACGTAGTGCGCGGCGGTGATGAGGCGGAGGTGCCAACACAGTGGGATAGCGGCTTGGAACCGAGACACGGCAACTCTCCTCGGAATACGACTCTTCATCCTCGGGCCAAAACTTATCCAATATCTTTGCGCCTATAGAGGGCTGGCGGAGGGGAGCGTAAGCGGGCACGCGGCGATATCACGTCAACATTTCCATCACACACTCACAGTCAAACGACTCACTGTGTTGTGTAGGGGGACCTCAGACGGTAAGTCGCCTGCCATGGACAGCGGATCCGCCATCTCCGACGCTGGGGTACAGCCGGGCGAGGCCGATGCACCGGAAGAAGGTGAGGAGGAACGGGTAAAGATTGTCGAATGGCGTTTTAGTGTGAGACTAAGTGGGATGGAAGAACTCTTTTTGACCAGAGGGCGCATTGTGAGAGGGATCTTCACCAGGGGGGACGAGTTGATGCGCGCCTTTAAGTCGTGCTGGAGCGTCACGAGGCCAGAGGGTGTGATAAATGGAACAGGCGAAGAAGGCATGCCGTTGTCAAGTGGCTTCAGAGAGATAATGTGTGTGTCGTCTGAATGCACTCCCAGCCGACTCTTATACTCGAAGATGGTGGACCAAGCTATGATGTGGTGGTTTTTGCACATAGTGTGAAGTGGAGAAGAACGGGAGCAAGGGTTTTGTGCCAAAGAGGTGAAAGTAGAGTGGCACTGTGCATCCGGAAGAACGCGAATGTGGGACTCGATAAGTTGAACATGAATGATGATGGTAATGTTCCCTAACCATGTGGAGTCTGGGCAGCTCGAAGAAGAATGTGATGATGGTGACCGGACCAAGGTCTTGTTGCAATTTCCGAGACAACGCGGCGACCAGCGCTTCTGTTTCATTGACGGGTGGCGTGCTGCAAGTGATCTATCAGACTACATAGTACGGTGCCGCACCGCGTCACATTACATGTCCTCGCGCCAACACTTGGCTGACTCAGCATGGATGAACTCACGCTCAATTGTTACGTCCGTTCTGAGAATCCTGAAGTATTATTCCGGGTCAAGATCTCAAAGACAGAGACTGTCTTTGGTCTTCAAGAGGGTATCCAAACCCTTTAAAGAACATCTCAGCAAACTCACCCTCTCCGAGCACGGGGAGTTCTTGGAGGGAGTGCAAGAGTTATCAGAAGTTTTCCCGGAACCGCTATCCAAGTACGACATCCACGTCATAGTGGGTATGTAGCAGAGGCGATCCAAGCTGGTCCTCGCAACATCGCTGCGATCCTCGATCTCTTTCTCGATGACGGATTTTGGAAGGACACATTGGCATTAACCTGGGACTTTAGAACCATCGAGGGCAGGGACGCGATCAGGAACCTCCTTGACCATCGCCTCGC
>JBBPJQ010001067.1:0-13516 GCA_038088795.1 Boletus rex-veris
TACGGAAACCATGGGATCACGCCATTGATATGAAAGACACGTTCACCCCAAAGAAAGGACGTCTCATTCCCCTGTCTGTCACAGAACAACAGGAAGTTTCCGAGTTCATCGATGATCAGCTCAAAAAAGGATATATTAGACCCTCTAAATCTCCACAAACATCACCCATGTTCTTCGTACCAAAGAAGGATGGACGAAAACGTATGGTACAGGATTACCATTACCTAAACGAACACACGGTCAAAAACAACTACCCATTACCCCTAATCTCGCAATTGGTCGATAAGCTAAAAGGGGCTACTTTATTCACAAAGATGGATCTCAGATGGGGATACAATAACGTATGCATCAAAGATGGTGATGAATGGAAGGCGGCTTTCGTGTGCTTCCAAGGAGCATTTGAACCCCTCATCATGTACTTTGGGCTATGCAACTCCCCTGGAACGTTCCAAGCCATGATGAACGAGATCTTTGCAGATATGGACGACTGCGTCGTCGTATATATTGATGACCTAATGATATTCACCAAAACAGATGATCATACCACGCACAACAAAATCGTTCTGGAAGTACTCCGATGCCTTGAGGAAAATGATTTATTCATAAAACCAGAAAAATGCACATTTCATGCCTCAGAAGTAGAATTCCTCGGGATGATCGTAGGAAAAGACGGAATAAAGATGGACGAAACAAAGGTCCAAGCCATTCTGGAATGGCCAACGCCCAAAACCGTCCGATGAGTTAGAAGCTTCTTGGGACTAGCAAACTTCTACCGAAGGTTTATCAAAGATTACGCAAAGGTGGCTAGACCACTTAATGATCTAACAAAAAAGGAAAACCCCTTCGATTGGAAGCCGGAGCAACAGGAGGCATTTGACATGCTAAAGCAGCATTTCACCACAGCCCCTGTTCTCGCATTCCCCGATGACGACGCTCAATTCCGCTTAGAATGCGACGCTTCTGATTACGCAACAGGAGCAGTGTTATCTATTCAGAAAGATGACAAATGGCACCCTGTGGCCTATTCATCTCACTCCATGTCTCCGCAGGAATGGAATTACCCTATCGCCGATAAAGAAATGCTCAGTGTCATCCGTTCACTGGAGATATGGTGCCACTATCTGGAAGGCGCAAGACACGAATTTGAAATCTGGAATGATCATGTGAATTTGCAATTCTATATGACACGTCAGGACCTCAACAGGAGGCAAGCACGTTGGGCACAATACCTATCGCGCTTCAATTTCAAATGGTTACATAAGCCAGAAGCTTCTATGGGAAAAGCAGATGCTCTCTCTCGACGAGAAGATCACACAGTCGGTCTAGAAGATGACAATAAAGAAGTATTAGTTATCTCCCCGGAGAAGATTAGAGCACACCACGTTCTGCTCTCCGATGAAGGGGACACCATTAAGAACCGCATTTCTGACACAATCACGTGTTCTACTGAAGAAGATCTCATCGCCTTATGTAAAGATTGGAAAGTTTGTGCCGAGGATGACGGATTCCTTTACGACACACTCCACAGGCTATCCCCTGCACGAAGACGACCATGGCACTTGACACAGCTAAATTATATCTAAATCACGTCTGGAAGCATCATGGTCTTCCATCCACAATCATTTCCAACAGAGGACTGCAGTTTGCCAGCACAGTCATGGCTGACATATGCCACTCTCTCAGCATTAAACCTAAATTATCCACATCATTTCACCCGCAAACGGACGGGCAGATGGAACGCATGAATCACGAAGTACAGCAGTTCCTCCGCCTCTTCACATCTGAAAAACAAGATCAATGGGCTGCATGGTTACCCATCGCCCAGTTTTCCATGAATTCCAAGAAAGCCACTGCAATGGGAAAGTCCCCTTTCACAGTTACATGGTCATATGAGCCCCGCATGGGCATTGAATCACGCAACTCTAAGGCACCAGCTGCCACCGAGTTTACCAACTGCATGGCTGACACGTTGGAACAAGTCAAAAGTAACTTATCCGCGGCTCAAGACCACATGAAACGTAACGCGGATTGCCACCGATCTGACTCCCCAGAATACGCCGTTGGAGATCAAGTATGGCTGTCCACATCTAACTTGCGTTTGACACGTGCATCACGTAAATTAACCGAGCGATGGCTCGGCCCCTATATGATAACGGACCTCATGGGTCCCAATGCTATGAAGCTCAGGCTGCCCTCTACCATGAGGATCCACCCTGTTATTAATGTGTCACGGGTCAAGCCGTACAAGGATAGATTGCCTGGTCAATCCACCTTTCGGCCTGGACCAGTTCTGGTAACCAAAGATCGGGATGACGAATATGAAGTAGACTACATCGTTGACTCATGCTACAAACGCCATCACCTCAAGTTTCTCATCCACTGGAAGGGCTATGATGATACTGATAGGACGTGGGAGCCTGTGGCTAATCTCACACATGCTAAGGACGTCATCCGGGACTTTTACAAAAGTCACCCTTCCACACCACGTGCCTTATCTATGACGCCAGAAGCATTTTCTTCTTTATTTAGGAGTTGTGAGAACTTCACCACGATGAATCCACGCCGCCTCCCCTTTGATTGCCTGGAAGTCAATCTCTAGGACGGGGAACCACACATACATAAGGCAGCACATTCATCCTGTTTTCACCCATCAACTCACACTCCCCATACACAATAACAATGTCGCTTTCACTCCTCTTCATCAATTGGGCCATTGAGCTCTACTTCTATTATTATCTCTACACACTCGTCCCCTCCTACAACGCTATTCTCTCCATCCTCTTTTCTGATTACGATTTTACCTCTTTTCATCTTCTTTATCTTTTGTTTCAATCTCTCTTCGCCCCTACCCACTTGAGATATGTCATCCCCCTACCAGGTCTCCTCGCTCGCCACTTAACCCCTTTTGATGAAGGGTACTGGACGAGACATCTGCACATTCCCCACACAGAATCTTCACGGTCACACGGACCGCTTACCTCCACCATCCCATCCTCTTCCTCCTCATCATCATCAGATCAGGATCCACCCCCATCCAATGGCACATTTAACTCTTGGGATGACCCTACCTACTGGGATCCCAATGCCAATATCGACTATGCAGAAGCATGGGGACAAGAGGATGATCAATGGGAATCTGCTATGGCTGAGACAGAAACCGGTCTTCCTCTACCCATAAATCCGGACTCCTACCAAATTGAATTCCAGCAGCTCGACCCCAGCCCCATGTTGATGTACAACAGGACATTACGCCGCCGCTTTGAACCGGAATTCGCCCTTTTCTTCCCTCGCACTCAGCCACACTCCACTCCCTTACCGTTCCTAATCGGGGAACCCGGAATCCACACCTGGGGCAATGATGGTTCTATGCCGGGCAGTCTGGTCACTGCTCAGTTCCAAATCTCGGACAATGAGGAATTCCAACCCGTTCATGAATTTTGATCAACCAGGATGTTTGATCTTAGGACGGGGAAAGTGTTACGACCGCTACTCAAGCGTATACAGACTTATCAATTTTCTTTCATTCTCAACCCCTATCTATTTCTTTCACGCATCTCTTTCATCTCTGCTCCATACTTCCTATTCACATTAGATCTGCACCATAGCCTCATGCTGCCACATAACATGCGCATCACACATGTCGGGCTATGTACATAGGTATATCATGTGACCCAGTGTCCACAGTATTTACTATATATAGCAGTAGCACAGCACGGTCCGTGCACACCTGTACTTACTATATAAACCCCAATACAGCGCCAGAGAACACTAGTCTTGTTCTCTTGGAGTTTCCCCTATAGGCAACTCTTCTTTCCTCCACTTGTCTTTTTCTCTGTGCAAGCGACCTAGCACTAAAGCTTCACTTAACCATGAGTCTTTAGGGTTGTTTCACCAATGCAATTAGCCTCTTCTGCTCGTTTGGATGCAGTTTGTATCCTTTTAGCACAACCTCCAAGTTCCTTGCCATCAATGTTACCTCTTCCATTGCCCTCTGAGTCTATGTTCTCCATCTCCAACACTGCCTCTGGCTGCTTGGAAGCAAGCACAATATCTGTCCCATGAGTTGATATTCCAGTCTCAGAGTTGTGACTGGTTGCAGGCTCAGGTTGCATAGTCTTGGCTGCAACATACAAGATTTCTGGTGTGGACATCATATCCAAACAAGCACAAGGTTCAGGAACAGTTGGGTTCTTGGTATTGGTGCCTGACAACTATAAAGGTTTGTTTACGTGTGGGGTAGTTCCATTGCCAGGAAAGCTTACCGTGTTTGCTGTGAGATGTCCAATGCAAGGGACTTGAAGCCATTGTGTCTGCGTCAGTTGGCCAGGGTTGGTACACTGTGTGGGCACAGGCATACTGCTAACTGAAATTTCCACAGAGGGAATACTCAGAGCATGGGATGACAGAAAGAGATCCAATGTCTGGACTGTGGTGCCACTTCCCCCAATAGTAGCCTTGGTGATCAGATCAGGAACCAGATTTTGGATGGAGTACAAACTTAGAGTGTGGGACAATATGGAGGGAGTCTGCACAAAGCCACCCCCTCCGGTCATAGCAATGGGACTTGGATCTTGATCAAAAGGAACCGGGAGGTCAGGCAAATTGTTGAGACTGAAGGAAGGCATGGTAACACAACTGCTCATGTTAGATGGGATACCGAGGTCAGCATGGCTTGAGGGAGTGCTTGGATATGAATGCCAAGAGGGCACCGAGTCTAGACTGAGTTTGGGAAGTGGTTGGTAAAGCTCGTTGAAGGAAAACAGGACTTCAGGAAGAAGGTGGGCTGTGTAATAGTTGCCTTGGTGCTGTGGATTTGCATCAGGAAGGGAAAGGCCATAGGACGGAGGTGTTGGGTGGCACTGTGGATTTGCATCAAGGGAGTCAGGAAGGAAAAGGCCACAGGATGGAAGTGTCAGCTGGACTGACCATGCAAGGGAGTCAGGAAGGGAAGGATTATACAATGGAAGCATCAGCTGGACTGGTGCGAGGGAGTTGGAAAGGGAAGGATTACATAATGGAGGCATCAGCTGGAATGAGTATGCTGAAGTTTCAGTCCCAGCAGTTGGAATACTAGTCGGATGCACCTGTGGAGCCGCTGGGGACAGATCGAGTCACAGTAATATACCCAAGTGTGAAGCTCCAGGATGTGAATCATTTGACTCTACACCCTCGAGAGGGAGTGGTGAAGGTTCATTCCTGTCGATGGATGTTTTTGCCGCTGGTTCAGCACTGGGCAAGCCCACCATGGAGCACTTGCTGGGATTGGGATTTTGTGTGCCATTTCGCAATTGGTCACATGTGCCATCTGGTGCAGTTGCTATATGTATTAGATAGTCAGTCTATTAATCACAGCTAATTTAGAGAAACATATGGTAGACACAGGTCAGGAATTTATGGAAAGGCTTCATTATCTGTTCATTAAAATCTGCATATGAATTTCCAAAGTCCCCCCCAACTGTTGTTATCGTCCTGAGATGAAAACTATGTGTTAGAGTGGTGTTAGTCCTAGTTGATATTCGTGAACAAAATGAACCAAACAAAATAATCATACCTGCCTGAGTGCAGAGATCCTCCCATATTGGGGTCTGGCCCACTGAATAACAAAGTGTAGGACCAGCCAGTACTTTGCTGAACATGCTGCAAAGCAGCGATGATCAGTGCCAGTGATCGCCATATTGCTCTGATGAGTTTCTAAGTAATTGCAAGCTTCAAAGAAGGGAGGATAAGTGTACACTCACAAGGCAATCTGATCCGGGGTGGGGTCATCCTTCTCCTCATTCTCTTGTACTTTCTGTGATTTCTGTTGCTCATACTCCTCCATCACCTTTTGGGTGGTCTCTGGATCCAAGGCCTGGACATCTCACCAAGCAGCGATTGTTGTCTTGCAGATGATATCCACAGGAATTTTTTCATCATTATCCTTCTGGGCAGCCACTTTCACCAACTCTTTGATGTGCGAGTGATAGAACAACTTGGAGAACACCTCAAGTGGCGTCAAATTATGGTGCTCAGTCTCGTCTGACAAGAGCTCAGGCAGCTTGACAGTCCCAGTTGTTGGTTTCTTTGGGTGTAAGTGTGTCTGCATCCAGTTCATTAATTTCTGCTTGGCAATCAACCCATCAGATTCTGCATCAAAAATTACACTCTTACCTTCTTCCAATCGGCTGTCACCGTCTTAAGAGTCTCAAGTTGTTCAGGGATGAGGTCAGCCAGGGGGATTCCAGGGAACAGCAATTCTCTTTCTGGCCATTTCTCACCAAATGCCTCATAGAACAGGTTCCAGAATCCACTGTAATCACATTTCTCCATTAGTGGGAGATAATGTTTCTGTTGATATTCAGTAAGCCAAGCTTGTTGCTCTTTTGTCGCCCTTGATGGCATTGGCATCTTGACTAAATAGCTGTAATATGTTTCAAGGGTTGCAGTAATGAATAAACACTCATGCTAGCGATCTCTGGTGTCATAACAGTGAAAATAAATTTTTGAACTCCATGATTGGTAAACCAAGACGACTGCAATTGGTATTGAGACTGAAGCTTCACAAGGGTGGTGGGCTAAGGTGCTGAGATGGCAATGTGTGAAGCTTCATATAAGAGGACTTGATGTGTGCCAATGCAGGGTATGGAGAACACAGGAACATCGTGGTCAATGGCCCAAGTGAAGGCATGTCACAGAGATGGGACATGACACCTTTGTAGCTAGCCTTTTTTTCCGCAAGGAGGGAGGGCAGGAGGTCCATGGTCCATGGATGGCCATTCCTGCCATTTTTTCAAATGAAAAAAATGTCGTGAATATCATACTCAAGAGTGCTAAAACAACTGACCTAAACCATCAGCAAGCCACTCAGTGGAGTGATGGTGAAATGAGGAGGGATATGTGGTGGATATTCCATGTGAGCAGCGATGCTGATTGAGCAGACCCTATGCATTCGTCTGGCAGCCTGCTTGCTGATTTGCAAGGTGGACATCAGCAAAACACTGTTTTTGGCACAGTGTGACAGTAAGTGACAGTAATATTACAGCATTTTACAGTAACTACAGTCACACAGGGTCATGCCACCATAGTTACACAACCGTCACAGTATGTCACAGGGCTTCACAGGCAAGACAGCAACACAGTCGAATTGCATGACAGGCACATATAGTAATAGTAAGTAATAGTAATAATTATATAGAATATCAACCCTAATAAATGTAGCCATTCCATTTCTAATACGTGGGGACTTGTCTTTTTTTTTTTTTTTTGTTTCGCATGTCACACCTTGTCACTCACCATGGCCACTGCAACCTACAGCAACAACAATGGCGCCAGCACACCACCATACCATGTTGCACTGACAGGGATGGCAATGAGGCATGGTGGCGACTGCCACATCTACGTTGTGACTTGACAGCGACAACCGTGTGCCACAGAAACAGCAGTGATGACACCATTCCATCACCACCACCACTGCCATCATGCCCCTGCACCAGCAATGATGATGATGATGACACCATGTCACCACAGATGCCACCGAAACAGCGATGTCACCAACTCATCACAACCACCACCACTGTGACCACTCCCCCACATCAACAGTGATGATGGCAGCAGCAGCAGAACAGTGGCACCACTCTTGCCACCGAAATGACAACGACAATGACACGCCATCACTACCACCACCACCACGGCACCCCCACATCATCGACAATGACAGCACAATCATGGTGGCACCATCCGTGCCACCGAAATGACAATGACAACAATGCGCCATCACCACCACCACCCACCACTGCATCCCTCATTCACGATGATGGCACACCATGCCACCACAACTGCACCCTTTTTCAATGACAAGGACAAGGACAAGGACAAGGACGACACACCATCACCACCTACACACCCCCTCATCAATGACAATGACAACGAGATTGCTGTGTCCACCACACCTCTGCACCACCCGCGCCACCAAAACAGTGTCACCACCCCACCCCATGCCCCTGTGTCAACAGCGATAACAACTACAGCACGGTGGTACCACATGTGCCACTGAAACGACAGTGTCGACGATGATGTGCCACCACCACCTTCTCCACTGCACCACCACATCGATGTCAATGATGGCACAGTGGCACCACCCGTGCCACTGAGACGAAGATGAAGATGATGAGGACGAGGACACCATGTTGCCACCACCACTGCTACATCGATGACGACGATGACAATGGTGTACCACCACCACCTTCTCTCCCACACCTCCACGTCAATATCAACAATGGCACACCACTGAGATGAAGACAACAGTGTGTCACCACCACCATCGCCACTGCCACTGAACTCCTATGTCAACAATGATGACAGCACTGTGTCACTGCCACCACTGCTGCTGCGCCTCCATGTCAATGACAATGACAGCACAGTGGCACCAACCATGCCACTGAAGCAAAGACAACGCGATGACAACGACAATGATTAGGTGGCCACTGTGCCACCCCCACACCAATGGCGACAACATTGATGCACCAGTGGTGCCACTGTCACCACAATGACAATGACTAGGTGGCTGTGCCACCCTCACACCAACAGCGATCACACACTTGATGCCTCAGCTTTCTGCCTGGACCTCTTCCAATGTGTTGACGAGCCCAATGGCTCAATGGGCAACTTGAATGAGTACAGGTAACAGTAGTATTTAGTAGTATATTGTGTACTTAGTAGTAATATAATATACATTTGGTTGTATCAAAACTACGAGTGAGCGAGTGGGAAAAAAAACAAAGGTGCTGGAGCCACCTGTAGTATGCTGCAGTGCTGTACAGTGTGACATGCCATGACAGAACTGCACAGCATGCATGTCACTGTACAGTGCTGTACCAGCGCTGTACAAAAGGGGACCTGTCTGTGACCATTGTGACCACTGTGACCCACTGTCCAGTGCTGGCCAACAACAAAGGGAATTGCTGATGGAGGAGCAAGCCCAACAGTTGGACCTTTGTTTTGGCTGTGGTTGCTCCACTGGGCATACTGCGATGCTGCTGGATTGAATGAGTGGTGAGTGCTAGCACTAGGTTGAATGTGATCGTGATTGGCTGAGCTAATATGAACAGGCAAAGCCAGAACCCCAGATTTACCCCATGTTCAGTACAAGGGACAAGAAGGCTGAACCATACCATATGCTCCTGTCAAAATTGGGGGCCAACAATCTTGATGATCCTCCAGCAGTGGACTGGATGATCCCTCACAATGACGGAAGGAACAAGAAGCCAATGTGCTCCAAATAAAGATGTGAGACCAACTGTATAAGTGAAGCTTCAGCCATGCACGAGTAAAGCTTCAGCCATGTGCGAGTGAAGCTTCAACTGTTCTGCCATGATTGAAGTTCCAGGGTGTTGTCATATCCCATTCCAACCCCTATTTGGTCACCTCCATACATCTCCATACATCTCCGACCAACTCCATTAAGGCTCCTCAAACCAATGTCACACCTCCAATGAATTCCCTTAGGAGTTCATCTCCATCAATCTCCCTTAGGAGTTTTACCTCCGAACTTGTACCTCTATTAATCTCCTTTCACTCTAGTCTACATTCTATCTGTCAGTTTGAACAGCCTGTTCCAGCTGTGTTCCACCTCCGTCCTGAGTCCTATGTACATGGCCTTCGCCTAGTAGTTCCAGACCCATACTTCCTCCGGATCTCAAACATATATAAATTCTTGTATTTCTCTGTCGTACCTTCAGTATGAATATCAATCCTAAGTCACCTCCATTCAAGTCTGACTTCCCTTCCTATCTTCCTCTACTCTAAAATACGAGGACAGTGAGCTTGGCATGGATGCAACACATAAGTCCTGCACCGACGTCCTCACCCCTCCATACCTCCATACCTCCGCACCTCCACACCACCATTGACAATCAGTCGAACCTCCATCCCTATTCTCTTCAGACCTCTGTCAGGCTTGAACCTGGAGGAACTGGACTTGACAGGTGTGCTCGACATGTGCCAAGAGAATGAACATTCATTTTTACAGCCTTGCCTGGATGTATGTACATCTGGAAAAAAAGATATTACTACATAGTACTACATAGTGAATATAGTCCTGATAGTCACTGTAGTCTTCCCCCCTCAATAGAGTACTATGTAGTGGCTTTATTCCTCAGAGAATTCTATGTAGTGACCCATAGCAAGCTATAGTCATTGGCAAGTAGCACTATAGCAAATAATATAGCACTACATAAAGCAAGCTCATTGGCGAGGTAGTGACCCATAGCAAGCTGTAGTCATTGGCAAGTAGCACTACATAGAGCATTGTCACAAGGTCATCTGAACATAGAAACACTGTAACAAATCTACTCTGAGTCCTCCATATCCTCCATATCCTCCATATCCTCCTCCATCTCACCTTCAAACTGTCCAGCCACCTCGACTGCCAGTGTCTCTCTATCCTCTTCAACCACATTACCTTTCTCTGTGTCCTGCTCATTGAATCCTTCAACATCCCTGCTGAATTCTTCAATTGCGTCTTGAATGACATCGTCCGGGATGAACTCCTTCGAGTCAATGTTGTCCAATTCCACTGGCATGGGAACACCAGCATGTAACCTATACTGGATCAGACTGACGGAGGAGCTGCTGCATCACAACTCACCTTCCATTCACATAGACTTGATTTAAGATTGTTGGTAGTATATCCATTTCAAGCATTTGTTGCTCAAAGTAGTCGAGCATTTTGATATGTCGAAGGTAGAGCAGTTTGTAGTTGTCTTTGCAGAATGGGATTGACTCATGCCGTCCAGTTACCCATTCATCAAGAGCACACTCAATCTGTTTTTACCATTAGTACATGCATGGTGGACTTCATTGGGTACTTGCCACCATGAGTGTTAGTGCAAAAGCGACTTTGGGAAAAGGGTTGTAGAACTTCGACCACTTGGTCCCTTTATTAAATTTGTTCTTGAACAAAACCTTGTTGATGATCTGCTGAATGGACTTGTTTTTGTAAATGCCAGTGCAGCGAGGTTGGAGCTCCTTGAGATAGTATATCTGGTTAGAACATTCACATTTTGAAATAAGGGACTTATGTGGCATGCAAACACCGACTTGTACTTGAGCTCGGTGGCAAGCATTCGGTTGTTCTCTTGAACAGTTGGTTTGTTGTCCATCTCAAATCCGTATGAGATGACAACAACAAAGTGTGCTTTCGTTTTGAATTGCCTGTGCAAGTGGGATCCTCATGCTGTGATCTACAGAGAGTCATTTTCCAAATAGCTGAAAAGTACAATACTTATGAGTTTCATAATACTCTGGTCCAGCTCGACTTTCGTGCTTTGATATAATTTGCAGGCAGCATCCCAGGCACACATTGCCCACTCAGCTTCGACATCTGGCTCTGGGAAGGGGTTCTCTATCAACATCTGAGCATGATAAAGCTTGATAGTGGTGTCAATGATGTGTCAAGTGGCAGCATTGTAGTCACCAGCCTTGGGCCAAGTATTCATCGACTTCTTGTCATCTTGAGACGAGTTAGTAGTAGTAGACTTTTCCGTCTTGTCGCTAGCATTGAGCTCTGCAGTATCAGCCGCTAGGCTTTTACCATCACCTACAACAGGGTCAGCATCCTTTTTGACTGTTTTGCCCGCTGTAGTAAATTCTTCGTCATCACCCTGCAGCACATCACAGTGGTATGCATGCTTCCTAGGCTGACTAAGGGGGGGAAAATTGGTGTAGTCACTGGTCGGAGATGTAGTTAGTACATGTCAAATGTAAGCATGGCACTTACTTGTCCTCCCCAGGAAATGGACTTGGCTCACAGTTTGCACGCTTCCTAGGCTGACTAAGGGGGGGGAAATCGGCGTAGTCATTGGTTGGGGATGTAGTTAGTACATGTCAAAAGTAAGCATGGCACTTACTTGTCTTCCGCAGGAGATGGACTTGGCTCACAGTTCACATGCTTCCTAGGCTGACTGAGGGGGGGGAAATTGGTGTAGCCACCAGTTCTGTGGTTGGGGACGTAGTTAGTACATGTCGAATGTGAGCGCGGCACTTACTTGTCCTTCTCAGGAAATGGAGTTGGTTCACGGTCATGGACTCTCTTGTGCATGTTCGGGTTGGGGGCATTTAAGGCAAGTTGCTCAAACCTGAGAGGCTGCTCAGGCTCTTCAAGGCAAACACATGGGGGAGGCTGAGATAGCTACCAATCATTAGATATATGGATGACAAGAATGTCAGACACGTACCATATTATTCATTGTAGTTTTGGGTCGCGGAGGGACGTTACCCTTCTGTACTACAAGAGTTGGGGTGGTGGCAAGGTCCATACAGGTCACTGTTCGACCAAGTCCCCCTGCCACGCGTAATACAAACTAATAGATGCCAGATGAGCAACATGTGAAAGAGACGACTAATTGCCTACCGCTTTATCCACCACAGAGGGGACACGGACACCAGCATCTTGCACTTGAGTGGGCTTTGTCTTGAGAGGATCTTGTTGAGCGGCTTTCGCCACTTGGTCACACTTTCAGATCCGCTCCTCATGTTTCTTCGCTTTGACAATGGCATCTTGCTGATGGGCAACTTTTTCCTGGGCAAGATCCTCTTCTGGATGGTTAACAATTAAGACAATATTGTTGAGTTGTCTTTGCTTACCTTGATTAGCCTGCACCTTTGTGGATGGACGACAAACTCGCCCACTCGACAAATGGTCTACCATACCCTGTGAGAGTGGGATCTCCTTGGGTACCTTAGGCATAGTCTACCGATGAAGTGGTTGGTGATAAACGAAGGTGGGGACTAAGAAGTAGTAAACAGAATAGTAAATGAGTGAATGGGTTGGTAAGAAAGGAGCATGGTGAGGTCAAACAATGAGCACCAACTTGTTTATATACCTCTAAGAGATCAGCCGAGCGGGTGATAAAAAAAGCAGAGACGTCAGACCAAATGGTCTAGCACAGGGCCATCATGACCAATATTGCTGTCGGGGTATAAGTATTTTGCTAGTGACTGAGGGCAAAGTTTCTTGACGTATTAAAAAGAAGACACAAAGGGTGCTCTCATATGCAGACGACAATAGGGTCTCGACTTGGGTTCTAGAATCAGGAGTCAGGACGACATAGATTCGAAAAAAAAATTCATCACAGGGACAGCAGGCAGTATCGGACACAGTAGGTTTTTTTTCTGAGTCCAAGAGAGGGCTCAAACCATTGTTGTGGAAACCCTCTTGTTGACAGATCCCACATCACTGTCTACCTATGGCTAGTATTTAAAAGTCCGGTCCAGTCCGGTTTTTGACCTTCTTAATTAGGCAACCAGACTGAAACCGGTCCTGGGAAGGTCCCAGGGACCTGCAACCTGCAACTGGACCAAAAAAAACCAGTCCAAATGAGTCCTACAATCAGTTGCAACTGGTTGCAACCAGTCTTTTGAAGAACCGGTCGTCTGACCCCTATCCCGTGGGAATCACACTTCGCAGTAGTCACACGGATTGTAGTACAGACTCAGGGGGTTCTGTGGACCTAATATTCACCCAAATCGGTCCGCACCA
>JBBPJQ010001068.1:0-13508 GCA_038088795.1 Boletus rex-veris
CTGTGTTTTGAGGTATCCAAGTGCCTCATGATCAGTAATGATCTTAAATTTGAACCCAAGGAGTTTATCCTCCCATTTCAGCAGGGCTTCGATTATTGCGAGTGTTTCGCGTTCAAAAGTTCTATAATTCTGTTGAGCGTCACTCAACTTTTTGGACATAAACCCTGCCAGGCGGCATGTTTTCCAATTGTTTCCTTGTCCATACAATGTGCCAACCCCATATAGGGATGCGTCGCAAATGAGCCAAATGGGCTCTTCTTTCCTCAGATCAATGGGTTTCAATATTGGGTACTTGCTAGTCAAGTCCTTGATCATTTGAAAACATCGGTTGTGGACTTCTCTCCACTTGAAGGGGTGTCCATTTCTTTGGATTCCTGTCAATGGCATAGCATACGCCGATACTTCAGGCATGAATTGTGCCAAGTACTTGACTAATCCCATGAAGCGTTGAACTTCGTTCAGGGATTTAGGAGTTCTCCAGCTGCAGATCTGAGACATTTTATCTCTATCGGCATGAATGCCCTTATGGTCAATTATATGACCCAAACAGTCAAGTCTTTCAGCATAAAGATCACATTTCTCCTGTTCTAGGTAGAAATCGGCCTTTTCCAGCTCATCAAATACAATCTGGAGATGTTTCTCATGATCCTCCAATGTGTCGCTGTAGACGAATATATCGTCAAGGTAGACACATATACAACGCCTAATGTGATCTCTAAAAATCACTGTTATTAGACATTGAAACGTCGTGGGGGCATTGCAATCCCCTTGTTACATAACCTGACTGAGGAAGGTTCCATAAATCGTAGCGAAGGCCATCTTCCAGACGTCTTCTGGTTCGATCCGGACCTGCTCATATGCATTTGAGAGGTCTATCTTTGAGCAATATTTTGCTCTTGCGACATCCATTCGGATCTGATCCTGATCCGGGAACGGGGTCACATCTTTGACCGTATTATCGTTCTGTTTGTGGCAGTCAATGACTGTCCGTAATTTTCCATTTTTCTTTGGGATGCATAGCATCGGTGCAGCTTGTGGAACACTTTTTATGATCCACCATTCTGCGTCAGTGTATAGTTGGATCTTGTCTGACAGTTGTTGCTTCAGCGCGTCTGCACAATGAGGAAGATGATATGCGTAATGCTTGTCTTCCTCAATTAGCGGAATTCTGTGATTGACTTCCCGCAATGGAGGAAGTCTATTGATTATTCCTCCAAGCCGATGGCTATATTTATGAAACCATCAGTTCCTCAGCTGGGGAATCTCGTTCCCTGTTAGTTTCGCTACTGTTGCTCTTGTAGTTATTGCGGCTAACCGCTGTTTTGACAAGTCAATCGTCTTTTTCTGTGTTTTCTCCATACCTCCTTCCCCCTTAGAGCCCTCACGAGGTCATCATTCAGACCCTGCAGGGCTTGCTAGTCAATTGGGGCTTTGGAGAAGTTGTGCCAAATTTTGTGGGTGAACATCTGGCACTCCCTTCTCGAGTAAGGCGATTCTGTCATCGTCAATCTGAATCATTTGATTCAAGAAATTCAGAACAGCTTGCTGTTCTCGAAGGAATGGAATTCCTAAGATACAATCGTATCTATCGATGTTTGCTACATCAAAGTAGATTTCGGAAGTCTTCCTTCCAATCTTGATATGTGTTTACCACCATGGGTAATTTTCGATCAGCTGCCTATGCAGCCTAGTTGTAGCGTGAGCTGTTGCTCCAATGGGAATATATTCATTCTGGTGATCTTCGCAAATGCAGGACTCACAAAGTTCCCAGTACTTCCTGTGTCAATCATGATGTAAGCCTTGCATCCGTTGACTTTTGTCTCGATGGTTGCACATCTGTGCATCTTAGGTGCAATTTGAGGGCGAGCACCCCCTGCAGTGTTATCTGCTGTGTTCTTTGTATTCATTGCATACTGGAAGGTTCGACACCCATTGGGTGCCTTATCTTCCTTTTTAACCTGAATTGCCGCCATTTGAACGCTAGGACTTTTTGACGGGTTCTCATGATTAATTGTAATCATGCTGTGTGGTGTAGATATCACCACATCATCGTTGTATATGACTATATCATTTTTGGGCAGGCTAAGGAGTAGGGCGCGATCTATTACTAGAAGCTCCCTTACTGCACCTTCCCAGAGTTCTGGTGAAAACCCATGATGATTCATCAGATGAACATAATCAACGGCATTCTCTGATGCTTGCTTGATGGCCCTAGTAGTTCTTACTATGCATGTAGCTAGCATTTGCAATGCGCTACAGACATGGCCAATTTGTTGTCTGTGTCCTTCTATCTGTGCTTTGTCACAGTCATCCCATCCACGATCATACTCACATTTCGCAAATTGTTGCGTGTATTGTTGGGTGATGGTCAATGATGGTGTTCCATCTATTGCATGTTCAGACACATGTTCTATCTGATTGTTACAATCTGGGCACATATTGCCCTCATGGATGGAACCATACAGTGGGGACCATGTCCACTTGGGGGTTTTTGTGCCCTCCTGCAGGGATTGTCCCTCCAATTCCATTGTAATATTGGAGTCAGTCGTATTTGACTCCCCTGGATGTTCGAGTTTGGGGCGACTTTCTATCTGCCCTTCTCGGTTTACCCAAACAGTCCCTAATTGGGTGTCAAGTACAACCTCATGTTGGTCAATCCAGAGTGCTACATGCTGTTCTCTATGGTCCCTAAGGTCCTGAATGAGAGATTTTACTCTCTCTTCTATTTCATCATCATTATGACTGGCTCCATGTATGGCGGAATGGACCGCTACAGTCTTTATTAGGAGATCCTTTCTCTCCTTTTCAATGACTCTCAAGCAATGTGCCATTAGATGGCAAGCCGCGTGCAGACGTTCATCTGCCGAGCTGATTGGCTCTTGACGTGTTCTAGTTCTGTAGTCGACACCTCTCTCGAATTCTTTTTCTGTGAAGCGTTCTGGGAAACTGATCGCCTTTTTGAGTGATGGGTTCCCTCTCCGTAGGTCTAGTCCTACATGTTGTATGCGGCAATTGCATTCTTCGCATTTTTCTTGGTGCATTACACCATATTAACATGACCACTCTCATTTTTGTTGAATGGGTTGTGACATGCTCAATTCTTCGAGATCTGGAAGATCATCTTTGTGCATCATAGCACATTGGACGACATTTTCGTCCATTGAAGATTCTTCTTCATGGCGCATGGTGCCATAGAAGGCAACTGGCTCATCATAGTCCTCTACCTCAGAATCTTCTTCATTAATGTCGAAGGGTTTGTTCTTGACATCTTTGAGATCTTTAACGGCATCCTCAGGACTTTCTTGCTCATCCTGTGGTGTCTCGTTCTCTATTGGACTTTCTGTCTCATTGGACTGTTCCTGTCCATCTCCTTCTTGCACTTCAGCTGTGAATAGGCAAGGTTTCGCCAGGCCTTTCCAATCATCCTTTCGGGGTTGGTTACATTGATCAGTTATATGGCCTTCCTTTCCACATCTATAGCAGTTGATCCCCGGAAGAAATTTCCAGGGTTGCACTCCTTTGTCATAACGTTGAGCCTGTTGACTCTTAATCTGATGGGCTATTCCATCTTTTATTGAGGAATCTTGCTTTGCAGCAATAGATTGTATCCTCCTTTTTAACATATCTCGGGCTATCGCCCTTAGTGGGGTTCCCGCTCTCTTTCTTGTTATGTTGGTGTGAACCACTTCGCCCTTGAGAGGACTTTTCTCCGGAGCTGGTGTGGCTTGACCTCATATGCATATTTATTGCCTTTTGGGCAGTTTCTATACACTGAACCTCTTCGAGGATTTCTTCGATCGTTGAGTGTTCAGTGGAAATTCCACGAGCTTCATAAATGCTCCTTATTATCAAGTGGGGTAACCCATAGAGGAATTTCCTCCTGAATGAATAATCGTCCGGAGGTTGCACCATCCTGCGTGCATGATGCTTTAAGTTGTTATAATATGCAAGAGCTCCCTTTTCATGGGAGAACCTCGTGCGGTCAAATTGGTCCGCTGCATTCTGTGCCAATGCTTCATGTATGAATCATTGAAACAATCCACAGATGATGTCTTCAAACGTCCAATCTTGGACCTGTCGGTCCAGTGAATCGACCTCTTGGTCATACCACTGAGAGGCTAATCCCTCCAAATACAACCCAGTGTACAATACCTGATCTTCATCGCGATCGGGTCCTGTAACTTTAAAGGTACAGTAGTACTTTAATAAATGGCCCAGCCATTCATTGAACTTTTCCAGGTTGTCTTGACCACCATATTCTCCAGGCTTGGACAGATTCATCGCCTTGACTTCTGGTCCAACTGGACCGGTCGCTTGACTGACTTGTTCCCAGATATGTTGTGCGTATCACTGTTGCATGGTTCCCATGTAATGATCATTACCATGGGGTAAAACCCCTCAGATAATTCCGTCGGGCCTGATGACCATCCATATGGACCTGACCTATATGGGCCTGATGACCTGTTTGCTGAGGACCCATGGACTGTCTGTTAGCAGATTGCCTGCCTACAGGTCTAGCAGGGATTTGCCACGGTAGTGGTTCCCCATCCTCATCATCCTCATCGTCATAATCTGGGTCATTATTTTCATCATCATCATCGCTGGGAGGGCCTCCACCTGGAGGGCCTCTCCCTGGAGGACCTCTCCCTGAATATCTGTCTTGAGAGGGGTCCTCCCCTCCACCCTGGGGATCATCCCAGTGTCAATGGAGGATATCATTTTCTCTATCATCCTCCATGTGTCTGGGACTCGGGGTCCTGTTGCCACTTGCAACGGTGCAGTCCCGCGCCATTTGATGGAGTATTGCCGCTCCTTGTTGGTTTCCGTACATATGGTGGATTATATCCAAATTTCGTCCAGACAAGTATGTTGGACGGTTCGGCATATTTGGGGCTAGACCCCGTCTATTGCCTACATTCAAAGGTGAACCTTGGTCTCCTTTCAAGGGTTCTTTTCCCTTTGTAGGAGTACTGAAGAGATATCGGGACTCTTGTCCCTCCATCTTAATTGATGCAGGAGGAATCGACATTGGGCTACTAGCCCTGCTAGTCGGTTCCTCAGTCTCTTGAGCGGCAATCGCTCATCTGATACAATTAATAATCGCAGCTTGATGCTGCCCAGGGTTTATTCCATGATTATGGAACATCTCGGGGCCTTGTCCATAGTTCAGCCATTGATACTGAATTCCATCAAGGAATTCGTTTATGGTTGCTATGGCCAGTCGTGGGTCCATGGGGATATCATCCTCGAATTGTACCCTCTGCGCTGGCATGGTACCTTCTGTGTAGACCTGAATGAGAGGACTCTCTGTTCTCAGGTGATAAAACAGATCAGTGAGGATCCTTGAGCTGTCTTGCTTGGTCATTTGAGGAGTCAGGGGACTTAGCGGATCGTCCATGGCCTCCACCACTCTCTCCATGGTCCTCTTGGTACTTTCCAGAGTCTGAGAGCTTTGGAGGGTTCCAGGCATAAGCCTTTCCTCCTCGGGCTGAGCAGCCCTCGATCCTTGTCCGGTGTTTCGGCACCAGTCGTTTGTGGAGCTGGAGCTCCTTTTTTCTTCTTTGTTTTCTTTTGGGTCTCAGAAGGCTCTTTTGCTGGTTGTTGATTATTGTCATTTGGTGGGGGGTCGCCCTCACCTTCAGGCGGTTTTGCCACTGTAGTTCGGGTGTGACTATGAGTAGCTGTGCGACTCATTATATGAATTGAAGTGTACGCACTTAAAAAAATTGTAAGGGTCATATACCTTACTTACTCAAGATCATACAAGATGAAATGAACCATATGGATTCATCAATGATACATAGAGTAGATGTAAGATAGATGAGGGCCGTCGTCAAGACGGCCCTCCTGTTTATACTACTTTTACAGGTGCATGTGATAATTCATATCACATGCGCCATGCTTAGATACTTATACTAATTCAGGGCTATATGCCCCTAACAGACGCGTCGTATACAAAAGGGTCAGTGGTGATGTCGTGCGAACCTGCAATGCCATAGTGAGTCTAGACCATTTGAGACCATTCAGAGACGTCCAAAATGTCCACCTTTGGTAATGCTGTTGCTACATCAGCAAACTAGGGTATGATTGCACAGTGCTGTACAGTGCTGTACAGTGATACAGTGTGGTACAATGGTACAGTTAGGTCCCCACTGTACAGTGACATAAAGTATGGCTAAAAGTGAATTTCTTTGCTTAATAAGCAATATTTGTTGTGCCTGTGAAGACTGTACTTGCACTGTACCCACTGTACCACTGTGGTAAAATCACTGTTTTGCTGATGTACGAGTGGTATCATGTGTCTATGTAAGGAAACAGGTCATATGAAGGGCATGTGTGAGTGAACACAACATTTGTAGTCGACCTGGTGAGTAGAGTGGATGCAGATGAAAACATGGATGGAACAGATACATATGGATCACAAATGGATAGACAGATGGCTCAACGGATGGATAGACAGATGGCTCAATGGATGGATAGACAGATGGCTCAACGGATGGATAGACAGATGGCTCAACGGATGGATAGACAGATGGCTCAACGGATGGATAGACAGATGGCTCAACGGATGGATAGACAGATGGCTCAACGGATGGATAGACAGATGGCTCAACGGATAGATAGACAGACAGCTAACAGATGGATAGACAGATGGCTCAATGGATGGATAGACAGACAGCTAACAGATGGATAGACAGATGGCTCAACGGATAGATAGACAGACAGCTAACAGATGGATAGACAGACAGCTAACAGATGGATAGACAGACAGCTAACAGATGGATAGACAGACAGCTAACAGATGGATAGACAGACAGCTAACAGATGGATAGACAGACAGCTAACAGATAGATAGACAGATGGCTCAACGGATGGATAGACGGACAGCTAACAGATGGATAGACAGATGGCTCAACGGATGGATAGATGGACAGCTAACAGATGGATAGATAGATGGTTCAATGGATGGATAGACAGATGGCTCAACGGATGGATAGACGGACAGCTAACAGATGAATAGACAGATGGCTCAATGGATGGATAGATGGATCACAGGAGGCTTGAGGGCAAGTACCTAGTGGCTGTAAAGTGGGGGAATAGACAGATACAAGCACAAGGAACCACAGGTTCCTACACCGTCAGGTTGGCGCTCATGAAGGTAAGAAAAGAAGACAGTTTACGTACCTTGTCTCACACTGATTTTGGCATGCAAACAGATCCAAAAGCTTGCGTACAAGCTCATCCATTCCACCACTAAGCTGTTGCCAGCCTGGCAGAAAATCCTTTAAGTGATGGGATTGACAGTCATGAACATGCCATGTGACATGTTAACTCGGTGGAATTCGACATTGGAAATGTTGGCATATGCATTGAAGCATCATAAAGCAGTCGATAGTGTCACCCAGGATCGTGCACTGGGGCTGAGAAAATTCAAGTTGAACGACAAGGAATGGGATTTGTTGGAACAACTGCATGATGTCCTAAAGGTGCATGGCAGGTAAACAGCTTTGTGGCTGTATGGTAAACAATGGTACATACAGATCCTCAAGGATGTGACTCTCTACTTCTCACACAGCACACCAAACCTCACAGCTGTCATCCCTGCTATGGATCTTATTGATGAGAAACTCACTACTTATTCACTCAATTGCAAGTACAGCCCTGCAATTCATGCTGCTATCAGTCTTGTAAAGTGAATGCTCAACCGGTACTACCAGCTTACGGACAGCTCCGAAGTGTACAGAATCACCATGGGTGGGTATTCCATTACTACTATGATTAGCTAGTACTAAGAACTGCTTGTAGTTCTACATCCACGACACAAACTCAGCTACTTTAAGAATGCAAACTGGAAAGAACACTGGATTAACACCTCCAAGAAGCTCATCAAGGATGTATTCAAGTGTTCATACCTTGCAATGGAGACCGACAGCCATGACAACATGGGTGAGGGCACTCTGAAGCTGAAAATGTGCGTAACCATTTACAGTGTGTGGTATACACATCAACTAATACTCGCGCTATATTCAGGACAATATCTTTGACACTATGGCTGCCCTGGCACCATCCAAATCCTCTGAACTAGGTGACAAGCTTGAGTGCTACCTCTGCACTGACATAGAGCACGTTGTTGATCCTCTAGTGTGGTGGAATGAACAGTCCACCACATACCTGAGCCTATCACGCATGGCATTAGATTATTTAACCATCCCAGGTAAGTATCACCTACTATTTCAAGGACGGCACTGACAATTCTATTAGCTATATTTATTGATGTCGAATCCCTTTTCAGCCATGGCTGTCTCATTGTCATGCACATGCGCTCTCAGCTTTCAGCTCAGACTACTCACACAGTTTTATGCTTGGGGGCTTGGAGCCTCCTCTCCCTTGTTAAGACAGAGGATGTAATGACAGTGGCTGCCCTTGCAGATGTGGAGGGTGACGAGGAAGTAATGGAGGTTGGCTGGAATAGTATTGTATTATAATAGTACTCATGTTACATTTTCATAGTACATTTACATGAGTACCTGTGGGTATGACCCACCATAGGTCATACCCTGGGTCTACTTTTCTCTACCCATAGCTGATACCCATACTCGGAGTGCAGGTATGGGTAAACCCCGGGTATGGGTGCAGGTACAACCAGTGGTACCTGGGGGTATACCCATGCATTTGCCTAATAAGAGGTGGAATAGCTATTGGTGAATAGAGAGAGCTGTGTGCTATGTTGTGCTGGATAGGGGGCATGAGTTGGGTATGAGTATGTGTGAGTCACATATGGTGAAAATCTGGAGTTGAAGGGATTGGGGCCTGAAGGGCCCCAATGTACAATCTCTGTGTGAGGGAGAGGCACTCGGGCCATCAATCTGGTTTGCCTGCCCATCGGGCACCCCTCTTCAAAGATTAGGGTTGGACCACCATCTAATGGTGTACAGTACGGGTAGGGACCAGTAGGAACAAAGCAGGTGGAGCAGTTTTGAGCCTGTGAAAGCTCTTATTAGGGGGCTATTGCTACCCCAACCACCTTACCTTCTGAGAACGTTTAGGGTACTTCCACTGAGCCTTACATCAAGGGAGTTAGCTATGACCAATGATTGCAGGCATACAGGGGTGCTGCAGAGGCGGTGGGATCGAGAGGTGAGCGACCCTGGACAGGGTGGTGAAGTGAGGTGGGATGTGGCGGGTGGGAGATAGAGGAGGCTTCTTATCTGGTGTCGAGATCAGTAGATCTATCAAAGATGGCTGCTTCCACGGGCCATACTGGCACAACCAGCCCTTTCAGGACAGGTCATGTGCTTCCACATACCCATGCACCACTATGGCGACAGCATTTCACCATAGATCCTGTCCCCTGCCATACATAGAAGCATTCGATAAGCGACAAAGATGATAGACAATGTCTAGGATATAACTAGTACATTGTAGAGATCTGTGGTTCTCTAGGATTAAATCCAGTCATTTCATGATCTTCCACCAGATTCCTCCATGTTCTCCTCTGTCCATCCATCCAATCCGGAACATGGTTTGTCTTTCATCCTGTACTTCCCATATGTCATCCAGTCCACATCTGGTCCAGACTAACATGATCCAGTATAATATTCTGTCTATCCGATCCAGAAAACATCAGATTAGACACTGGACACACCAGCCTGCAGACTCAGATGTCTGGATGTAGTTAAACCTTGTTCTTAAAGTCTCAGAAATGCCCAGTGTCGTTCTTACAGGATTTAGAGTGCTAGATTTGCTAGGGGAAAATCCTATGCAATCAATCCTCCAGGCCCAATCTAGTTATAAGCTGGTGATAGGACAACTCTATCTACCAGATCAAACAGAAGATACTAAAGAAAAAGAAACTACTAAGTGAGTGAAAAACTTAACTAATTGGATCTCTGGTTATTCTTCCTTTCCTGATGGTTAGTCAAGGGTAAAAGGGTTGGCTTTGTTCCTAGCTAATATAGGTTCTAAGTAGATAAGGAATCTGTAGAATATTCTTAGTATTACTGACTAAAAGATTGCTAGAGATACTAGCTATAGATACGTACTGAATAGTTATGTAGGTTGTGTAAGGATTCTAAAGCTAATGGTTTAGCTGTTCAGAATGTGAATAGACTACCTCGTATAGTAATATATAGAGGTGCTAATATGAGTTGTTTGGTTGTGTTTACAAAGTTATAGGCTTTAGTGTGAATAAGCGCCTATTTGAAGATCAGCTGGATTCCTGGGAATCTGTAGTGGCTATGTCTAGTGGTAAAGTGTAGGATTATTTCCAAAAGGGTCACTCAGTTCTCACACAATATGGGTTGTTGATAACTGTCTTTATTGGGAAACTGAAGTGGAATGTTTGTCAGCAAGATCTCTCTATGATATGTGTAGTAGGTACTAAGTATTCCTAAACTATATTTGCTTAGGTTACAGGTGGCAGTGTGTATGCCCACTTAGTAATAGCTTATGTAAGAGTAGCTATGTTAGCTGCCTCTTTTGGTAGTGTTTTCTGCTAAGTACTATCTACCAAGTATATAAGAGATCAGAGCTCTAAAACTCTACTGAAGGAACTCTGAGGTATTCAAAGGTTCTAAGAGATTAGATATCAGATGATATGATATGAGATATTAGATTCTTACTGCAAAATTCCACTCCTTATATACCTTTTCTACAGGTGGCTGTGTTTCTACATTTAGCAGCTTTGTGTTGAAATCTGGGTATTCGCTTTCTGCTCTTCTTTTACATAACCCAGATTCTAGACCTGATTATATCAGTGGTCCAGACTTTCGGACACTAGGTCCGATTACACTATCACATATTACTCATCATATGACATCATAGATAACCGCCATTATTGCTATTGGCTATAGATAGGACTCTTATCATCCGTTATACGATATGACTCATTCCTATCTCTTATCTTTACCTACCCTAGAGTAGAGGCATATAGGTACAAACAAATACCTGATCACTATATAGAGGAGAGCTCATTTGATATTGCTCTCCTTAGTTCTTTACACTCTACTTTATACAAGCTCTTCCTGCTTCTATAAATTTACTCGCTCCTCAAGCTAGCAACCTCTATCCTCAGACCTAGTGAGTATCTCCCACTAGGTACATACCTTCCTCTTGTCACTTGCATTACGCTTGTGGCACCTACTGTTCTCAGACAGTAGAGACAAATGGAGTATCGCGCACTTCGTTACTTTGAGGCTATATTCTGAGTCATTTTGTTTGCTAAGAATGAATATGATTGAATGGATAGAACATGTGACTTGAAATGATGATAGCAAGACTGACTTGACATGACTCATGGGTGACTCATGTTGACTCAGATATGACTCATTTTAACTCAAGTAGAGCTATGCTATGAGTCACAACAGTTATAACTCATATTAACTCAGATGTGATTCTCGTTCACTTCTCTAAGGCATGACTCATAATGACTCAGGCAGGGCTGATAGAAACCTTGCACAGGTTAATGGCTATACATTCTATTAGAATGTTCTATTGAAAGTGAGACTCACTGCTGTGCTTAGATGGCAATTTGGGCAGTATCTTAAGTAGGCAAGTGGTCATGTGATATATGGGCTGTGCAGGTCAAGCTGTGTAGTACATGATTAGATAATCTAACTAGAAACTAATTGTCTATTTGTAGAGTAATTAGAAAAGTAGTGTTTTAGTATACTATGGTAATATGAGTATGTTGCTAGAGATTTATGAATATCTCTGTAAGGAATAAAGCAAATAGGATGAAATTTGAAGGGTAGGTAGTCTAAATAATAAGCTACCTTTACTGTAAGTATTAGGATTTTCTAGCTACTGGTTAGGCTAGAATATTAGGAAAAATAAACTCATAATCTCAGCACATAATGGATTGTGTGCAGGTCAACGGATGACCCCTTATAAGAGGCGAGAGGCAACAATAAATAGATGCTCCCCCTAATATACTGCTCAACTTATATACATAACTACTGTATAGCTCATGTAATCAATAGATTGACTACAAGCCTAGGAGGTTGATTACTAATCAACATACTTGTCTATGCACATGCCGCACTCATCTTGCTATTGGGCTATGCCCGTTCGTCAACAACTATGTTTGACAGAGGCTGAGATAGGGGTTCCATTATAAAGATATGACAGGGCATCCATACCCATGACAGACTCTAATTCCAGTTGCTGTATTCTGTATAAACTTCACCACAAACTTAAAATATAAAAAAGAAACAGAAAAAACAACCTTGATCTGTCTATGGTTCAATAGGGGTCTAGTGTTGCTAGGAAAGCACTAACAATCAATGGATAGGATTGGAAACAATCAATGGGGTCTAGTGAAACTTCAATGGAGCTATTTATAACAAGGAAATAAACAAGAGAACTAAATTAGAGACTAAATACTAAGTGACTCAGATACTTATTCTATAGAGATAGGGGCACAGACTGTGCAGTACTTATCTATAGATACTATACTAGGTTTACTATACTAGAGACTGGTTAGCATAAGTATATGAGGTGAAATAGTTAATGCTAGTGGACATTAAGTATAGCTGTGCAAACATAAGTTAAATAGAAGTCATGAGAAGAACATGATGTTTGATGCTTGATGCTTGATGCTGTGCAATTCCGGTGTGCATAGCCTAGATATGAAAAGCATGGGATAATAGTGGGCTTTTGTGGGAAAGTGAAAACAATAGAGTGTAGAAAAATGTGGTAGTGAATCTAAAGTGTAGCATATATGTGCATGACTAGATGGTGTGACCAAGTGATGTCACAGTGTGACATTAGTAGATAATTAGCTGACTAGTGCATAACTAGTATGACTGATGTGTGACTGACTAGTGATTAGTACTAGTTGAAAGCGTAGTATCCGGGTTATAGGGGTTATTTGTGGTTATCTGATAATCTAGCAATGGGAAAAAGGAGTAAAACTAGGGGAATAATAGGCTGAATAGGGGTGATTTTGATACATGCTCCTCTCCACAACTGCAAGGTTGTCCCTGACTTCAGTCAGCCCTTCCCAAGTGAAACACAGTGACATGAACTTAGCCTTGAATTGAAATTCAATCTTATAAATCTTAAAAACTTTTATAATTGGTAATATAATTTGTTTTGACTTATTTACATGTATGTATTTTTGTTAACTTTAATTTTGGCAAATTGATAAACATGGTTTTCAAATATTCAACAATCTTTCTTTCTGAACATCATCAGCATCTAATTTGATATGTCAAAAGATACCTTATCAAAGGAAGAAATTACCCATCTTGCACACAATGTCATTCAGACCATGCAATGTGAGTGGGAGGAATGTACCATTACACTCAATAGTTGGGATTCATTAGCAAAGGTAATTAACTTGACAGCTTGTTGTTTATTGTATTATTGGCATTGGATCTTTTTTTTTTTTCAACATATGACTTCTCCAAGTGCTATCTAGAATTCCTGCAGCATTTCTTTGCACTTGATCAAGTGGCTGGGTCTGTCTGCAGGATTACTAAATAGCTCTTGGAAGAGGTGCTATC
>JBBPJQ010001069.1:0-13492 GCA_038088795.1 Boletus rex-veris
CAATGCTCAAACCTTATAATTTTGTAAATAGAGCCACACAAAATCCAATGCTGTGCTGGATTCATGTGACTTGATCACTGTGCAATACTCAGGGGTTTTCTAATAACAGTAAGCTAATGGTAGTCTACATAACTAGTGTAGTAAAGACTAATCAAATGGATATCATCAGAGATTTGTGGATATCTCTGGAAGGGATAAAGTTGGGAAAATGAAACTTGGTAGGGGGGTAGCCTATACAAGGGACTACCTGTGTATGAAATATCAGAATTTTCCAGCTGTTGGTTGGTCTGGAATTTTAGGTTTCGAGTCAGGACTCAGCACGATAATAATTTCGTGCAGGTCAGCGTCATCTGCATTCTCATTACTCGCCCCGCTCGGATTGTTGTCCCCAACAATTGGGTCGTGGTGAGTCTTGGCATGCTGGATATGATTGTGCAGGAAGCGCGACATCAGGTCTTTCATTGGCCAATTATTGGTAAAACGTTTGAGATACAGCACACGCTCTTATGCCTGTGTGAATGGAGAGTAGTTAGATCGTGCTCATGCATCCAAAGTACTTACCAAAACGAGAACTTGTGAAAGCACATATTCGTCCTGTTGCCTGATAGTCTGTGTTACCTCGAGGTACTTGTGACTGAGTTCGTGGGTGAGATCCTGTGCAAGCAGTCAACCGGTAGCAAAAGAGGGATGGACATCATGTACACACGGCACGTTGTACTGGCACCTGTCATTAGTAAGGCCAACAGAGTCCTGAATATTATAACCATGAGGTGGTGAGCGCCCCGCTAGCCTTTGGGTCTGGGGATCTTCATCTCGGTGCTGCTGGCGGGCCTCTTCAGTGACTGTTGCTCCTCGGCTTTCCTCTTCGCTTGCAATTCACAGATTTCTTCCTTTAGCTCACTGAAGATGGCAGACACATGATCCAGCTTGCTGATCTTGGGTTTCTGAGGTGGGCGGAGCATTGTGGCAACGTAGTGATGTGTTGAATGTGATGGTAAGAGAATCAACACAGTGAGGCTGGCGACAGTCAAGAGGTCATGTGGCCACTTGAAGACGATCTAATCTAAGTATACAAAGTTGCATATCTAAATACAAATCTAATATTATGTGCGTAAAAAACTACTATGGGATAGGCATAGGTATAGAATGTATGTAGGTATAGAATGTATGTAGGTATAGAATGTATTAGGAGAAGAAGTGAGGCCTCAGCTGGAACACGACGACGATGAGGTAGACAGCAAATAGTTGTTGAAGAGTCGTATGCCGGGAATGGGACGTGAGCGACGCGGGACGGAGCGGCAGCTGTTGTTCGTGATAATGGACAACATACAGTAATACAGGTGGTGGCGAGATAAACTCGGTACTGTACAGTTTATTAGGTAAGTGGTAATGTGGCGAACGATTCTATTCCAACAATAGTCATGGTCACTGCTAGTGTTGAGGCTGCGCTTGACTCTTCTATGAACAATCTCAGATCTGGTCAGAAGCCGGCTGCTGGGATCTCCGTGACACAGTAGGAGAAACAAGCAGGGATCAGCTTGAATCTGTACAGAGTGGAGGGAGAAGGAGCCATCATTTTCGTCTGCACTCTCGACCTTAATTTCAAGCTCATGCTCGGCACCCTCGGAACTCGACACTGGGTCCATCTCCCTCTGTGACTGTGGTCCTTTCATCAATCCCCTTGCTCAGGGCTCCCACCGGGTTGTCCTTGATGTCTTCTTCCACAATGCTCGCTCTCACTCTCGCTCTTGACGCTCAATAGCACACCGCTCCTTCAAGTTGTTCCCCAATGATCGATCTTGATTCCTCTGATTGGTCTCTTGATCTTGCCACTGGATCTTCACGAGACTTTTCACGTCTTCTCGAAGCGATTCAAGTGACAAAGCAACACGGTCAACTTTGCGAAATGTGAGCTCTTTCCAGACCCTCGATGCTGTTGCAATAGCGAGTACCTGGCGTTGCTGCATGGGGTACTAGGGAATCCTCTCTAGGGACTTACCTTTGGACTGGGAGGTAACTCAGAGATGATAGCGGTTGGAGATCAAGAGAGTTAGAATTATATTCAGACTCAGCAGAGTCTTATATACTACTATAAAGTGATTACTTAATATAGGTCACGTGACCATAGGTACGCGTCCTTTGAACACTCCCCCTTATCTAGTATACGGTGAATGCATAGATACAAAGAAGGAAATATAAGTAATAAGTGTCTGCACAGTCTAAGCTGGCAAGTAGAATTCCAAACCGAGCTGGGAGCGGAACTCCTTGAACTTGACATGTCCAAGGTTCTTAGTGAACATATCTGCGGGATTATCGGTTCCCGGGATAAAGAGTAGCTCTACCTGCTTCCAGAGCATCAGAGCATCATATATGAAGTGGTAACGGATCTGGATGTGTTTGGATCGTTTTTCGGTGACGGGATTTTGCGCAATAAAGAGCGATCCCTGATTGTCACCACAAACGGGGATGGGACCAAGGTGATAGCCGAGTTCTTCCATCATTTGATGAATCCAGATAGCCTGGCACGTACAGTCGCTCAAGGCCATGTACTCAGCTTCCATAGAAGACAGAGCGGTGGTCTTTTGTAAGTGTGAGTTCCACAAGAACACACCATCTACAAATTTCAGGTAGAAACCTGTTTGCGAGTGAGATGTGACTTTGTCCTGTCCCCAATCAGAATCGGTGCAGGCGATAATGCCTTTACCGGATTTGCCTTGATATACAAGAGAATAGTCTCGGGTATCTAGTAGATACTGGCAGATATATAGAGCTTTGTTCAGATGCTCTTCTGATGGGTTGGCGGACATGCAGGCGAGTTGGGTAATCGCATATGAGATGTCAGGCCTGGTACTGATCATGAGGTATAGTAACGATCCGATTACTGTCTGGAATCGCGTCCGAAGTTCCGGGTTGACAGGGGATTCGTTCTTCTCTGGGTAGTAACCCTGAGGGAGAGGGGTGTTGGCGATTTTTGCATTAGTCATACCGCATCGCTCAATGACTTTGTCGAGGTATTCTCACTGGTCGATCTTAATGGTTTGACCGTCTTGATGTATGTTCATTCTTAGGAATTCGCGTGTTTCTCCTAAGTCGCGACAGTCCCATTTCTTCATAAAGGCGGTTTTAACCTTATCTACAAAGGTTTTGTTTGGGCCACAGAAAATGGCATTGTCTACGTAGATTATCACTAGGACGAGCTCTTTGCCCTTGCGATAGATGAACAGGCCAGCATCTGTTTTAAGATGCGTGAAGCCAAGTTCTTTCATGGATGCATTGAGTTCACGCCACCAAGCTAATTCTGCTTGTTTGAGGCCGTATATGGCACGGAGTAATCTCAAGACCTTCCCTTTTAGATGTGGGGGCATAAAGCCTTCTGGGAAGTCCATGTATAATTCTTCATCCAGTTTGCCATATAGATAGGTGGATCAGACGTCGAGACCAGTAATGTACCAGTTCTCTATTGCTGAGAGGGCGAGCATGCACCGCACTGTCTCAAAGCATACGACAGGGGAGAATATTTGATCGAAATCAATCCCTTCTACTTGGGAGAAACCCTTAGCTACTAGGTGGGCTTTCTTTCTTCCATCGGTTTTTACATCAAAGACCCATCGGTTCTTAATGATCTTCCGATTTGTGGGTCGATCCACGATTTCATAGACCTTGCGATCTTTGAGTATTTGTAACTCATTGTGGCAGGCTTTACACCAAAGGGTCTGCTCATCTTGTGGCAGTTTCTGTATATTGTGGTATGTCCATTCGCAGTAATTCACGTTGGACTGGTTTGTTTCCAGCGGAAAGGCATGGCTGCAGAGGTATGAAACCAATGTGTCTCCCCCTTCCCTGGTGATGTGCTCTACATCGTCTTCCAATGGAGTCGGGGATGGAGGCATTCCGCCAGGGACAATGGGTGAATCCGAAGGGCCGGCTGGTGCTTCTCCAACGAGTCTGTGCCATTCTGATGTGCACTCGATGTCGTGGAGTTGCTTGAGTGGTTTGCAGCGTTCCCCATATATATTTCCGGGACAGAAGGGGGCGTGGCGTTCCTGCTGTGGGTGTTCCGGGCGAGCAGGTGGAGGTGGCGGCGGTTGATGAGGAGGGGTGCCAGAGGCGGTGTAGGTGCCCTAGGGGCAGCTGGAGGCTGTAACGGAGGTACCGGGCGACGAGGATGGACAGTAGGAGGAGCGAGATCCACATCTGACTCTAAGTCCGAGAGTGAAGAATCAGAGTCCGAAGACTCGTCATCATGAGAGTGAGAACACGGCGGGTGGTTAACTGGCCGGTGAGGCTGAGCCTTAGAACACCTGGGAAAGAGGTGCTCATCAAATATGGCATGAGCCGACGTATGTAGCGCGTTATTAGGGCGCATGAATAGGTAGTTTGAATCACTACCAGCGGATACGCCCAGGTAGATCATCAATTGCGATTTAGGCTGCAATTTGCCTTTGCGAGTCTCGACTGGAATGTGGACGTAAGCGCCACAGCTGAATACTTGGAGATGAGAGAAGGTCAGCTTTTCACCAGTGAGCATCTCCGATGGTGTTTTCCAGTTGAGCCGAGCGGAAGGGGTGTGGTTATACACGTGGAGTGCATGGAGTACTGCAAACTCCCAATAGGAATCGGGCAGGCAAGCCTGCAGTCGCATGGGTTGTGCCTTGTCCATTATAGTATGGATCAGGCGCTCCGCACGTCCGTTTTGCTGATGGGCATAAGGGGCGGATTGTTGGATGTTTATGCCATTATCGCGCATATACTCAGTGAAAGCTTTGGAGGTATACTCTCCCCCTGCATCAGAGCGCCAGTGTTTTATTACAGCATTGAACTGAGTTCGCACATAGGTGTGGAACTGCTTGGTTGCTTTAAGCGTTTGGTCCTTAGTTTTAATCAGGACTATCCAAGCCATGGATGTAAAGTCATCATAAAAGACAACAGCGTACTTGTACTTGTGGTATGATTCGATTTCAAACGATTTTAAATCAGAATGAATTAACTCAAAGGGAGCGTTTGCACGCTTCTCACTATGAGGAAAGGTATGGTTGGACTGTTTTCCCAGTTCACAGCCGGGGCATATGGGGTTGGTGGACAGAATTTCGACGTCCGGGAAGTCCTTTATGTGCTTCTTTGCAGCACGGAGCACATCATGCGAAGGGTGGCCTAAGCGGTGGTGAAGAAGTTCGTAGTCCACAGACGTCATGGACAATAAGTCGGCGTGTGGACGAACAGTTGGTGCGCGGATCCAGTACATCGTGTTGCCATGTGAGTGGAAACTTAGTACTATTTGCTTGGTACACTTGTCAAATATATTGATATGACCAGGAGTGGTCTCAAGTGTTGTGCATATATCGGTAAGTAAGGTACCCATAGAGATGAGCTTTACTTGGCATATAGGCATGTAAATGACCGGCGATAAACGCACAAGTCTACCTTGGAAGCATATGATAGCGGTTCCTTTTCTGAGGATCTCAGCGCAGCCATTAGCCATTTGAGAATAGGTAGGGAGTAAAAACTCCATGTACTCTACTAGATCATTTAGATCGTTTGTGTAATGAGACGATGCTCCTGAGTCGAGAAGCCACATATCAGGTGGTGGGAGATGGTCATGATGGTGTTCTCTTTCTTTTCCTTTACCCTTAGTTGGTTGCTTCTTACAGCGATCACACATAGAGAAAGGGGAAGGAACAGTAGATTTGCTATCTACTGCAGATGTACACGCGGTATAACTACGTAAATTCTGAGGCGAAAATTTCTGCTTGTCAGTGTCTGCTAGAGATGGGCAAAGAAAGAGTGGTACTGACCAAAGGATCGTCTCGTCCCAGAAGCGCTCCAAGTATTCGTCACACTCCACAACGTCGAGGGATACCATGTCCTCGTTCTCCTCGTCCAGCTGGTCCTCCATCTCATCATCGCTGTCATTGAGAACGACGATATGAGGGGGCTCTTCCATCCTTTCCAGGAGGGAGACCGAGGCGGGTTCGCCGAAGGCGCCTACTTCCGCAAAGGTGGAGTGAATGTGCTGGTGGCCTTGGCCACAGCGGGTGGCAACCGGCTCGAGGTTGTGGACGGTCTGGGGAGTGGGGGTGACCCCAATCTGGCGGGCGAGGTTGATGGTCTGGACAACCTGAGGGAAGGCGGGGGGCCCGTAATAGGGCGCGCTGATGGTGTGAGCGAGGGCGCGGGGGTCGGAGACAGGCGCAGTGAAGGTGGTGGAGGCCGGGCTGAGCACAGTGGGCTCCTGGATGAAGTTCGCGAAGGTGAATGAGGCGGAGGATGATTTGGTGGCCTTAGCCGCACGATCCTTGTGCTTCTTTTCACCTTCTTCAGAGCGCTTGCCCTGACGACGCTTCTTCCCCTTTTCCTTCTCCTCATCTTTCGGTTTTGAGGAGGAAGAGGACTCCTGTTGTTTCTGAAACGAGGGGTCGCCTTGTTGGCGATGGACGTTTGAAACCTTGTTTGCCTGCGCACGAGGTGGCGGGCGGCGAGTGAGGTAGTGCTGCCAGGCAGCAGTGAGAGTGGTCTCCAGGTCGGCCATGGAGAGGACCTTGTTAGGAGAGGCAGTGGTGGGCGAGAGGTTAATCTCGGCGTTGAGGGTCTGATGTAGTGTTTCCGCATACTTGGGTAGCTTTGCTACCGTTATCAGAGCCTTGAGGTTGTCCGGCACCTTGTGCTGGAGTTCCTCAAGGGCGGCGAAGCTAGCATTGAGCTTGCTGAAAGACGGACCAGGATGATTGTTGTCGGGGAAGGTGATCCCCATCATTGTCTTCCATTCTGTGTAGGCGGAGGCCATGGAGGCCTTGGTGTACTGGGCCTTGAGGGCGGTCCAGAGATCGAGGGCGGTGGATTGGTGAGCGTGGAGGGAGGCGATCTGGGGTTCGAGGCGGAGGCGGATGGACCCAAGGGCCCTGTTGTCGTTCTCGTCCCATTTCTCCTGAGCCTCTGGCTCGGTGTCAGCGGGGCGGGCCTTGTGCATGGCCCTTTGCCAGGCACCAGATGCGCGGATGTAGGACTCCATGTCCTGAGCCCAATGCTTGTAGTTGGTGCCGTTCATTTTGGGAATGGTGGCGAGGGTGGAAGAAGACATTGTGAAGGTAGGATCTGAAAGAGTGATGTGTCAGTATAAACCAATGAAGGGAGCAAGTAAAACATTCACATCACTGAACAATGTCAGAGCTTCCAGAATGTAGGGTCATAGTGACCCCCTACATACAGAGTCTGATGGCTGTTACTTTTGAGCGTTGCCGCATTGAGAGTGTCAGGCGTTTCCGCACAAGATGGCCAATGTCCAAAGGCATTTACCCATGAGAAGATACCGTTCAGGGGGACAAACTGTCTGTCCCAAACGTAGAGCTTTGGGGCTCATAACCTGTTGCAATAGCGAGTACCCGGCGTTGCCGCACGGGGTACTAGGGAATCCTCTCTAGGGACTTACCTTTGGACTGGAAGGTAACTTGGAGATGATAGCGGTTGAAGATCAAGAGAGTTAGAATTATATATACTACTATAAAGTGATTACTTAATATAGGTCACATGACCATAGGTATGCATCCTTTGAACAGATGCTTTCTCCAGTTCTGATGCCAAGTGAGAGTCTCCAGAGTCACCAGAGTCAATGCTGTCGTCAGAGTCGGGCATGCACGCTGTCACATTGAAGTCAGTCCAAGCATCCAAGTCGAATATCTGAGAGTTGCTGGATGTGGCAATAGGTGATGGAGGAGGCAGGGGAAGAGAGAGTCCCATAGCTTGAGCAAATTTGCGTTGCTCTGCACAAGCCGCTTCTTGCTGCTGTTCAAGGGAGGGATACGATGGATCCTCACACAGGCGAAAAATGATTTTCTGATATTTGGTGTGGATAACAGTCAAATAGAGAAAATCAACTGCTTACTTTTGTACCTGGCGAGATAACATCCATGTCCATCTGGTAATAGATATTGTGAACATTGGGGATAATGCCCAAGACATCAAAGTAGGTGGTGTCGCCATAAATGCAAGGGATAGTCTTGATGATAGGCATGATGTGCGAGGTGTCACAGTGGGGCAAGTTGACGTGTTGAAGTGGTTGTAGAACACTAATGAGCTGGGGGACTTTCACAACATGGGGCAGAACTAGCACATGACTTGAAAACACGTGACTGACCCCATGCCCTGTCTGACCGACACTTCACTGAAAATCTCTTGGTGCTGGTACTGCTATGCCAGGCAAGTACTTGTCCCCACAATGACAGCAAGGCTTGATAACCTTTGTCCAGGATGCCACACTCAAGGGGACGGTTCATGCAGTCCCGCGACAACTACAAAATTTGTCGATGCTCGTCTAACTGTTACAAGTTGCTTTCCAAGCGCACTCGTGATTGACATTACGAGCGAGCTGATCCTATGGAATTGCAAGCATCGGCAAGTGAAGTCAGTGGGCCCGAATCTGAGGTTGGCAAGTGTGAGGATGAAGAAGAACTGAGCATCGAGGCCAGGGACAACACAGGACTCAACGATGAGCCTGACAATGGGCTGATTGCAGAGTTCAATGGGGATGTTACAACTCAATCACGCCCACTCATGCCAATTACCATGGACAGTCAGGATAACACCTCGGATACAGCCATCCTTCAGTTCAACGAAGACGATGAGAACATTGCTTCTCTGGACTTCACAATTACGGTGATGGAAATAGAGGAGCAGTTGGAGGCATGGCTTGGGCCCAAGTGTGACGAGGAGCTCCATGCTATCAGTGTGTTTTTTGTGGTTCTCTCTGACTTCATCACTAACCAGACTTAGGAAACTGTATGCTCACTGAAGTGGACCGGGACAACATTTGAGCCTTCAAGCTGAAAATGACCACAAATATGCCACGGAGAGCGTATAATCAACTTCGATACTCATTCCATCACAAGCTCACTTTGGATTCCGAGTGGGTTATCCTCTCCCGCCTTGCCCTGCTATCTAACATTCGCCCTCATACAATCAGCTGTTGTATCAACTCATGCATCACATTCACACGAAAACATATCCATGTGGAGCACTGCCCGCACTGCAATGAGCCCTGATACTTGTCATCCCGCAAACCACATCATCAATTTTACTACCTCCCTCTCATTCCATGCCTCCAAAGTTTCTTTCAGAACAAGTGCAGCACACAGTCCATCTTGTATCGCCATCGCTTTGTGCCCTCGTCACAGGCAATCAGAGATGTATTTGATGGCAAATGATACAAGACACTTTGAAACACTCCAGTCACCGTCGATGGGGTGAAACAACCCTAAAGACTCATGGTTAAGTGAAGCTTTGGTGCTAGGTCGCTTGCACAGAGAAAAAGACAAGTGGAAGGAAGAAGAGTTGCCTGTAGGGGAAACTCCAAGAGAACAAGACTAGTATTCTCTGGCATTGAATTGGGGTTTATATAGTAAGTACAGGTGCGCACGGACTGTGCTGTGCTACTGCTATATAGAGTAGATACGATGGACACTGGGTCATGTGATATACCTGTGTACATAGCCCGGCATGTGTGGTGCACATGTATGTGGCAGCATGAGGCTGCAGTGCGGATCTAATGTGAATGAGAAGCATGGATGTGGGAGATTAGATACGCATGTGTGATAGAAGCGATAGAGTGAAGATGAAAGAGATGCATGTGAATGCGTGAAAGGAATAGATAGGGGTTGAGAATGAAAGAAAATTGATAAGTCCGTATACACTTGAGTAGCGGTCGTAACACTTTCCCCATCCTAAGATCAAATATCCTGGTTGATCAAAATTCATGGACAGGTTGGAATTCCTCATCGTCCGAGAGTTGAGAGTGAGCAGTAACTGGACTGTCCAGCATTGACCCGTCGTTGCCCCAGACATGGATTCCAGGTTCCCCGATAAGGAATGGTAAGGGGGTAGAGTGCGGCTGAGCGCGTGGAAAGAAGAGGGTGAATTCCGGTTCAAAGCGGCACTGCAGTGTCCTGTTGTACATCAACATTGGACTAGGGTCGAGCTGCTGAAATTCAATTTGGTATGAATCCAGATTCAGGGGTAGAGGGAGACCAGTTTCCATCTCAGTGGTGGCAGATTCCCATCGATCATCTTCTTGTCCCCATGCTTCTGCATAATCAATATTGGCATTGGGGTCCCAGTAGGTAGGGTCGTCCCAAGAGTTAAATGTGCCATTGGATGGGGGTGGATCCTGATCCAATGATGATGATGAGGAGGACGATGGAATGGTGGAGGTAAGGGGTCCATGTGACCGTGAAGACTCCGTGTGGGGAACGTGCAGGCGTCTCATCCAGTATCCTTCATCAAAAGGGGTTAAGTGGCAAGGGAGGAGACCTGGTAGGGGGGTGACATATCTCAAGCGGTTAGGAGTGAAGAGAGATTGAAACAAAAGATAAAGAAGATGGAAAGAGGTAGAATCATGATCAGAAAAGAGAATTGAGAGAATAGCATTATAGGAGGGGGTAAGGGTATAGAGGTAATAGTAGAAGTAGAGCTCGATGGCCCAATTGATGAGGAGAAGTGAGAGTGACATTGTTATGGTTGTATGGGGAGTGTGAGTTGATGGGTGAAGTAGGATGAATGCGCTGTCTTATATACGTGTGGTTCCCCATCCTAAAGATTGACTTCCAGGCAATCAAAGGGGAGACAGCGCGGATTCATTGTGGTGAAGTTCTCACAACTCTGGAATAAGGAAGAAAATGCCTCTGGCGTCATAGATAAGGCACGTGATGCGGAAGGGTGGCTTTTATGAAAGTCCCGGATGACGTCTTTAGCATGTGTGAGATTAGCCGCAGGCTCCCACGTCCAATCTGTATCGTCATAGCCCTTCCAGTGGACAAGAAACTCAAGGTGACGGTGTTTGTAGCATGAGTCAACAATATAGTCCACTTCATATTCGTCATCCCGATCCTTAGTTACCAGAACCGGTCCAGGCCGAAAGGTGGATTGACCAGGCAATCTATCCTTGTATGGCTTGATCCGTGACACATTAATAACAGGGTGTATCCTCATGGTAGAGGGCAGCCTGAGCTTTACAGCGTTGGGACCCATAAGGTCTGTTATCGTATAGGGGCCGAGCCATCGCTCGGTTAATTTACATGAGGCACGTGTCAAATGCAAGTTAGAGGTGGACAGCCATACTTGATCTCCAACGGCATATTCCAGGGAGTCAGATCTGTGGCAATCCATGTTACGTTTCATGCGGTCCTGAGCCGCGGACAAATTACTTTTGACTTGTTCCAACGTGTCAGCCATGTGGTCGGTAAACTCGGTGGCAGCTGGTGCCTTAGAGTTGTGTGATTCAATGCCCATGCAGGGCTCATATAACCGTGTAACTGCGAAAGGGGACTTTCCCATTGCAGTGGCTTTCTTGGAATTCATGGAGAACTGGGCGATGGGTAACCAAGCGGCCCATTGATCTTGCTTTTCAGATGTGAAGAGGCGGAGAAACTGCTGTACTTCACAATTCATTCGCTCAGTCTGCCCATCCATTTGCAGGTGGAATGATGTGGATAATTTAGGTTTAATACTGAGAGAGCGGCATATGTCAGCCATGACTGTGCTGGCGAACTGTGGTCCTCTGTCGGAAATGATAGTGGATGGAAGGCCATGATGCTTCCAGATGTGATCTAGATATAATTTAGCTGTATCGAGTGCCATGGTCTTCTTCGTACAGGGGATCAGTTCGACTTCCTTGGAGAACCTGTCAACTACTACCAGAATAGAATCACAGCCTTGGAATAGGGGGAGATCCATGGTGAAATCCGCCGAGATGTGTTCCCAAGGGTGATCAGGTATGGGAAGTGGCTGTAGTAAACCAGCCGGTGCCTGATTAGTTCCTTTAAACCGTTGGCATCGATCACATCGAGCAATATAACTTTTAACGAATGTAGCCAATCCTGGCCACCAATAGCTGCGTTGCAGCAAATCTAGTGTCTTGTCTGAGCCGGCATGTCCGGCCATAGGGGTGTCGTGGTGTAGGCGCACGACTTCCATGCGTAAATCATCATCATCAGGCACATATAGCCTGTGGAGTGTGTCGTAAAGGAATCTGTCATCCTCGGCACAAACTTTCCAATCTTTACATAACATGGTGATTTCTTCTTTAGTGAAACACGTGATTGCATCAGAAATGCAGTTTTTAATGGTGTCCCCTTCATCGGAGAGCAGAACATGGTGTACTCTAATCTTCTCCAGGGAAATAACTAATACCCCTTTATTGTCGTCTTCTAGACCGACTGTGTGATCTTCTCGTCTAGAGAGAGCATCTGCTTTTCCCATAGAAGCTCCTGGCTTATGTAACCATTTGAAATTGAAGCGCAATAAGTATTGCGCCCAATGTGCTTGCCTCCTGTTGAGGTCCTGACGTGTCATGTAGAATTGCAAATTCGCATGATCATTCCAGATTTCAAATTCATGTTTTGCGCCTTCTAGATAGTGGTGCCATATCTCAAGTGAACGAATGACACTGAGCATTTCTTTATCGGCAATAGAGTAATTCCGTTCCTGCGGAGACATGGAGTGAGATGAATAGGCCACAGGGTGCCATTTGTCATCCTTCTGAATAGATAGTACTGCTCCTGTTGCGTAATCAGAAGTGTCACATTCTAAGTGGAATTGAGCATTGTCATCGGGGAATGCAAGAACAGGGGCAGTGGTGAAGTGCTGTTTCAGCGTGTCAAACACTTCCTGTTGCTCCTGCTTCCAATCGAAGGGGTTTTCCTTTTTTGTCAAGTCATTAAGTGGCCTAGCCACCTTTGCGTAATCTTTGATAAACCTTCGGTAGAAGTTTGCTAGTCCCAAGAAGCTTCTAACTCCTCGGATGGTTTTAGGCGTGGGCCATTCCAGAATGGCCTGAACCTTTGTTTCATCCATCTTTATTCCATCTTTTCCCATGATCATCCCAAGGAATTCTACTTCTGAGGTATGGAATGTGCATTTTTCTGGCTTTATGAATAAATCCTTTTCCTCGAGGCGTCGGAGTACTTCCAGAACGATCTTGTTGTGTGTGGCACGATCGTCTGTTGTGGTGAATATCATTAGGTCATCAATATATACGATGATGCAGTCGTCCATATCTGTTACGACCGCTACTCAAGCATATACGGACTTCTCAATTTTCTTTCATTCTCAAACCCTATCTATTCCTTTCATGCATTCACATGCATACCTTTCATCTCCGCTCTATTGCTTCTATCACACATGCGTATCTAATCTCCCACATCCATGCTTCCTATTCACATTAGATCCGCACCGCAGCCTCATGCTGCCACATACATGCGCATCTCGCATGCCGGGCTATGTACACAGGTATACCACGTGACCCAGTGTCCATACTATTTACTTTATATAGCAGTAGCACAGCACGGTCCGTGCACTCTTGTACTTACTATATAAACCCCAATGCAGTGCCAGAGAACACTAGTCTTGTTCTCTTGGAGTTTCCCCTACAGGCAACTCTATTCCTTTCCACTTGTCTTTTTCTCTGTGCAAGCGACCTAGCACTGAAGCTTCACTTAACCGTGAGTCT
>JBBPJQ010001070.1:0-13489 GCA_038088795.1 Boletus rex-veris
TGTAGACACAAGGAACCTCAGGTTCCTACATCCAATAGGGACTTGAATACTGACTGTCCCCAGTCAGTCACATGACTTGGTGGAGCGGGGTTTGAAACCGTGAACAGTGGACGCTTTGTCCAAAAACGTGCTAAGTCTCGGTCCACACCTCTTTCTTCCCATCTTCCATCATCTATTTCCTATGTCTGACATCTCTGATATTCTCACCCTCGCTGCACCTCTCACCGTCAACGATCCAAAGGTCCTCACCAAGAATCGGCTTTGTGCCGCCAATGAGCATGCATTTGCCATTGCCAAGTGTCGACCAGATGACAAGGAAATGTTGGTGGAGGAGCAAGAGTACTAGCTGAAGAAGTGGACCAATGTTTTGGTGAGTCATCTCATTATCCACGTGTTTGGTTGGCACTAAAGTTGCCACAGAACAATCTCCGTTCAGCACTAGTAGGGGCATGTGAGCTTGGTGTCAAGCCGCTGGTGGAGTCGCGCCTCGCCGAGGAAATGGGCGACTGCCAGTCGGTCTTCAGCAAGTGGTCGGTGGAAATGGCGGATCAACAACGAGCTGCGGAGGCCCAAGTGCAAGAGGAACAGGAGAGACAAGAACGCGAGCGGGAAAGGCTCAGATGTGAAGAGCAGGAACATGTCAAGCACGAGCATGGTTTGTCCAAGGGCGGACAACAAGATGGGGCTGCATCCGAGCAATGTGAAGACAAATCAGCTAGTCCTGCACCTCACGAAGGGGACGATCTCGCTGAGGTCAACACTGGTCCATCAAATCCGACTACCAGTGAGGAGGATAGCACCAGCAAGATGCCATCTGCCCCTCCAACTACTGAGTCGACTCCATCCGAAGTGGGATCCAGAACATCAGGGAAACTTCATCTGTACGTCAAGCTGGTGGCTCATCCCAAGGTAAGCTATCTGTAGTATGCTTGTTGTGTGTCTAATCCGTTGTTATAGCGTGGTCGGGTAGTCCTTGAAGATGATGAGGACGAGGAAGAAGGAGGCGCATGCCCCTCCAAGAGGATCACAAGTGGTGCCTCTGTTGTCACCCACAAACCCATGTGTACATCATGCGCATCTTAAGGTGAGACGTGTTGAGGCCAGGTTGGCCGAACCTGCACCCGATGTGCAAGGTTGAAGATCAAGTGCAGCAAGTCGTCCGGACGGTCAAAGGTGCAGAGAGCGGATGGGGATGAGGTTGAGACAGACAGAAAGGGGAAAGGGAAAGCGCCTGGTACACGTGGTTCATCATATCCACCTCCTTCGCTAATTCTTTTCACAGCTCGTCCTACCCATGCTCCTCGTGAAACAGCGTCCAGGAGCAATGATCTGATCGTCCTTGATGACTTGGATCTGGAGGAAGAGGAGATGCCAAAGAAGGCTCCTCGGGCGAAGGTGCAGTCTAGCGTGCCTACCTCAGGACTGGTCTATAAAGCAAGCATCTGTGCTGTGAAGAGGCTCAAGGCCAAGATCCTCAAGAATCAGGCGTGGATCAAGGCATGCGAGGCGGATATGGCAGACATGTCAGCAGACGTGGCTGGCCAGAATGTGGAGTTGGCTGCAATCAAGGCGGCATTGGGGATGTAGATAGGGGAGTCCGTCCTGTACAAATAGTCTCTATCTCTTCATGTTTTGTAGGCTTTTGAATGTATCCGCATCTGATCCAGGTCTGTGTCCATTATCTGAGTGATGCCCCTAAGTAAGAAAGAGAGAAACAATGAGAGAACAAAACAAATGGGGGTAACATATGAGTGAAACGGAATGGAGAACGACACCAGATTACAAGTTTCCACTCAATTTTTCTTCTTCTATCTTCTATTGCATCTATTCAGTCACAGACTCTAGGCTGCATCAGATCAGCATTGGAATGTTGTCGGATAAATGTGCATGTGTCTCGTATGTGTTTGAAATCAATGTCTATGTAGTGCGATTATCTGAGACACAGAAAAGAGGGGAAAAAAGGGGATGGTTTATCTGTTTTAAGCGTTTTTGATGTTTTCTTGATCATGAAACGGAGAGGAAACGGATAACGGATGAAACATATCAGGAGACTGTCTGTTGTTTTGTTGTTTTTAGCGATGTTTTGGTGTGCAATATAGAGGTCACTGGACAAATCCCGGGGTGGAATGGATACATATCGGATACATTTCGGATGGATTACTGGTGGTCCGTTTCAGTGTCCTCGTACTCTTCCTCGTGCGCTATATCTTCCTCAGCATCAAACTCATTGAGTTCCTCATCTGCCAAACCTGTCAATTCCATGACTGGGATGGTAATTTTTGACCTAGGGAAATATGGTAAAAGTTGAAACACGGCGTAACACAATCTCAAAACAACACCATCCAACTCGGCCAGCAAGTATGATCCTCCAGTTGTCCTGTGAAGGACAACCATTAGACTGAGGTATTGTGGCTTCATCTTCCGGTTGAGCTCTTTCTCAATCCATGTATTCTGGACCAAGACAAGGTCGCCGGCGTCAAAGTCCTGATCATGGATTCGGTTTTTGAACTGTGCCTTGAAGTATTGCAGCGATGCAAACCGAGACAACAGAATGCACTCTCAGATAGTGTCGATATCCTCTCTGCACTTTTGGAGCTGTTGTGCCCTCCAAGCAATCAGAGAGGTTCTGGAAGTGGGGTCAGTGTCGGGTAGAGGGACAAGGAAGGTTGCTTCCACAAGGTCAAATGCAAAGAGCAGTTCTACACCATGTACCATAAAGTAGGGCAAGAGTCCGGTTGACTTGAGTATAGTTACCCTTTCCACCCAGAAAACAGAGTGAGCGGTCAATGGCCAGCGAACTTCCCCTCCCAGGGTACTTTTGACAATGGCCTCTGGGACATCGTAGTGATGCCGTTCAACCATGCCATTCGCCTGTGAGTTATATAGGGAGATCCGGATATGGAAGTGTAGGGATCCATGTCTTCCTAGGTTCATATCCAGTCATTCCACGACATTCCTCCATGTCCTCCTCTGTCCATCCATCCCATCCGGAACATGGTTTGTCTTCTATCCTCTACTTCCCATATGTCATCTGCTCCTCATCCGCTCCGGACGAACACAATCCGGTATGATATTCCATCTATCCGATCCGGAAAACATTGGATTAGACACTGGACACGCCGGCCGGTGGACTCGTATGTCCAGAAGTAGTTAAACCTTGTTCTTACAGTCTCGGGAATGCCCGGTGACTATAAATGTGCTGTCTTTTTGTTTGAGATACATCTTTCTGCATCCCTTCATCATCGATTCTAAGTCCTATGCAGTCCCATGTGACTGTCATCATTCCCCATTGTTCCTAACATTGTTCCACTTGTTTCTGGACTTCCTATAGTCCACGTCGACCTCCGGATAACGTTCCATCTGTTCCCCAAATTTCCAGACTACCTTCCGAACTGTTTCCTTGGGTCCTGGGATACTCTAACCGCCCTTTTACAGTCCTTCAGCATTCCCTGCTACTCCCTTGGGTCGAGTCATACTCGCACCCTTTATTTTGTCTGATAAGTCCTACTGACCCATCCCAGAGGACATTGGTGTTTTACAGCGGATACCATACCGGGTCGCTAATATGTCGAGTGCCTGTATGTAGGGTGATCCATTGTCAGTAACCAGTTCAGCAATAGCACCCCAACGACAAAGAATATCTTCGAAGATGAAGGATGTGATCGCAGATGCGTTCTCAGATTGCAACATCTGCCACTCCGGATACACTGTGAGAGCACACTGAGCTTGGACGATGAATCAGTATCCTCTGGATCGTGGCATTACCATCGTATCAATGTGGACCTTGTGGAATAGGCCACCAATTACCGGAACAGTAGGTGGAATGTGCAGCTTCTTGGTTTGGTGGATCTGACACTCGTGACAAGTTCGGATGAACCATTTGATGTCATCGACTAGCATAGGCCACCAGAAGTGGAGCAGCAAACACATCCGAACGGAGAAGATGCCTTTGTGTCCGAGGCTGTCATGTGCCTCTTGAATAAGTCCGTGATGATGCTCAACTGGGATGACCAGCTGATGACGACCGTGCATTTCCCATTGATACAAGGATCCATTGAGGAGGAAGAAACAGGTTGCTGTGTTAATGAAGGTCTTGAACTCGGAGTTGAACATGTCTTGAGACCAGATGTGAGTGTCGAGGAATTCTCAGATCTTGTCTATCTGTGCATCTTTAGCGGTTGCTTTGATGGTGCAAGGTATCACAGAGATATTGTCGTCAGTAGGATCTGTGATCACGGATGTGAGCACGGACACTGGATAAGATGAATGCGACAAGTGGGTTGGTTGTCTAGAGACATTAGCAGAACAACCGGGTAGAGGGATGCGGTCGTTGAGGAGGTACATGGAGAAAGAGTATGTGTTGTCCAGCCAGTCCTCGATGTCATCAACTTCTGGCGGATCATCAGCAGATGGTGGACGATGGGACAATCCGTCTGCACCCATGTGATGGGTAGCAGGAATGTGAACCAAACGAAAGTTGAATAGGAGAATACCTGTGATCCATTGATTGATGGTTGCATTAGGCTGAAGATCCGGGTTGTTGATCATACCCTTGACATACTTCACGTCCATTTCCACAGTAAAGTTTGTGACCCCGAAAATGAAGATCCAGACTGCTCGCAAGGTGCAGAACAATCCGTACAGCTCGAGCTTTGCCTGAGAGTAGCGACTCTCAACTTCGGTGAGACTGAGTGATCCAAAATGATTGGGGTAATGCTTTCCGTCCTCTCCCATTTGTAATAGGATGTACCCGACCACGATCATTGAAGTGTCGACAGCTAAAATGACTTTGTGTCCAGATTCGTAATCCAGACGCTGGATAGTGGGAGAGGTACAGATTGCATCCTTGAGATGCTGGATAGCTTCTCATTGGGGCTCCTCCCATTCAAAGAGAATACTCTTCTGAGTTAGGTTGACCAACTGTTATGCTTGGCCCGGGTAAGGACGAGTGTAGCCTTGAAAGATGGTTCAAAGAATTCAGAGGTAAAGCATGCACTTAATGGTAGCACAAAGTCCAAGGAAGACACTCCACTCAATCAGTGGGAGCGACTGGTTCAAGGTTCAAAGGTTCAAGGTTCAAAGGCGATGAACAAATTGTTCAAAGGAGTCTTAGAACAAGGACAAGGTAGATTCAAGGAGATCTAAGCTAAGAGTACAAGGTATCGGTATTGAGGGTTTATATACCCAAGTACAAGTATTTAGGGCAAGCATAGAAGGTAAAGGAACATGGAGGAAGATAGTCACTGATGAAGCAAATGAGATAAGGGATAAGAAAATAAGGCAATAAGGCAATAAGGTCTTATGGAATGTGGATGAGTCAGTGACGAAAAGAAAATAAAGTCCCAAGGCGAGGATCGAACGTAAGAGTACAAGTGAGAGAAAAGAGTGAGTTGTAACACCAATGGACGAGCGATAGATACAAAGTCCTTGATAAAAATCCGAAGGACACTGCACACACCTAGGAATCCTCGTACTTGTATAAGGGTTTGGCACTTGGGCCAGTTGCTGATTTTCTGTACTTTCTTTTCGTGGGGAACACAACCATCAAAAGTACACTTGTGACCTACAATGGTCACATCCAGTGCAGCAAGGATGAACTTCTTCGTGGATACCGTTATACCAACGTTCTGGAGGTGCTGAAGAATTTGGTGTACAATCAGTAGGTGCTCCCAGATGAAGCGACAGATTCCCGGATTCTCGGATATGATCTCATATGAGCCATCCTCATTAGTGTAATGGGTGGTCATGGATTTGACCAGAAGGTCATTGAGAAACGGATAGGTATGAAGGGGGATCTCATCCTGTAAGATGAATGCCATGTCCGCTTGGTAGATCTGGACAGTGTTCGTGTAACCCATAGGCACAGTAGTGATGCAGTGTGGGCCCATAGGACTATTGAAGGTAGTGAGGTCACGGGATTCTGGATGCAGAGGTCATTGGTTGTATCTGGCGAATAGATCCATCATCCCATACACTGCATATCCAGCAAAGGATTCCGCGAAGTGTTCTACAAATGGGGGGGTGGACAAGTCATGGATTGTAACTGCATTCAGGGGTTGAAGGTCATGGATGAGGTGAAGGGATTTGCCATCCTGCTTGAAGACGCAGAACCAGCGTGACCAATAGGTGGATGTTGATGGTTCATATACTCCGGTAGTGATCCGGTCCTTGATAATCTGTATCATGTCAGTCCACATCGCAGGAGGAACAGGAATGTTTCACAGCACCCATGGGGTGTGGGGAACGGTGGGAATCTTGACAGGGGAAAAGTAAGTCTCATTAAGACGACCGCGCTCCGCTGGTACCCAAGTGAAAGCTGTCTCGTGATCCCAGACTATCCAGTGGACGAGTTTTACCTCATCCGGCCAGAGCCAGTTTGCAGGGTCGAGGTCAAGCTTGTCAGCACGTTCCTGTGTGAATCTTTTACCCGGGATAAAGTCCGGTGGGTGTGTAGGTAAAAGAGAGAGTCTGGCAATCGGATCATCCAGAAGTGTCTGAATGATCCGGTATTCCTCATTGATGGGAGCGACGATGGAACGAATCTTTTTTGCAACTGGTTGGTAAACCAGCTGGTGCTGAACGGTATCATAGGAATAAACGGAAGAAAGCACAGATATGACATCCTTGTTGAGAACAAGTTGTGTAGAAGAAAGAAAGGAGTACTTGTCGGATGGAAGAAGCAGCCCGATGGAAAGTGCGGGTAAATGGGTATAAGTGGGAGTGGTCTCAAGAGGCAAGTGAGTATGAGTAGAGGAAGCAACTAGAGAAGAATACAGAAATTCATTGCGAGACATCCATATAGGTATGTCATCGGGTTCTTCATCAGACTCGGGATCAAGTAGATTAGGCATGTCCTTGAAACCATCATCGGATGCATCAAATGGATATGGGGTTACCTTGGTATCAAAGTCTTCTAAGTCGAAGAGGTCGGGTATGTTGTTGGATTCGGAGTCGGAACAGTCGAATAGCTCATTGAAATCTCCCCAGTCATTAGATGGATCATCGAGAGCTAAAAACTCATCTCAACTATGGATTGGTGTCCGTTGCACTGCTTATTCTCGCAGCAGCAAGGGCAACCTTCAGACCATGACCGCATAGGTAGCACGAACTGTTTCCCTGTGTTTGGATCATGGAGAGTTATCGTCTGTGAACCATCTGGAAAATCCTCAGTAGTCACGCTCATGAGGCAGTGAAATGGTCATCTAAGTAGTAAGTCAAAGTTGGCACGTGCAAGGACCTGCACTTGTACCATTACCTCTCCTACACCAAAGTCCAGTATGAGGTTCTCGAGCACCCCAATTGTCATATCGACGCTGGTGTTTTCCAATGACATCTTCATCGTGTGGTCTGACTGGATAGGCAGTCCGATCTCCTCCCATATGCGTTTCGGCATTGCGACGATCTCAGATCCGGAATCCAGAACGCTCCATAGAGTGCATCTGGTACCACCAACCTTAGCTTCGATTGCTCTAAGCGGAAGGCTGTGATGTGCAATGATAAGTCCTTCGTCATTCTTCTGTACCCAATCACCAAAGTCTCGCTCAACAGTGGATGGGTCACGTCTGGCAAGCTTGTTTACCTGTATTGAGTGGGATGAGTGCTAGTGACATGTTTCACCGTTGTGAGGTCTCGGAATTGTTTCCGGAACTCAGGTGATACAGCAAATAGATCCTTTACCAGTACTGGGATACTAGTGTCCAGTATGCAATCCAAGACTTGTTTTGGCACTGAGTCATCTTCCAGGGGAAATGAATACTTATATTGCGTGGTAGGAACTATTGATGGGTTCGCTTGAGGGGCGCGTGATGGGATAATAGCCAGGGGTGGTAGGTTAATGCTGGATCCGGATGATCCAGCAGTGGATGTTGATGATGTCAAAGGACCTGCGTTGTTCCTAGGTGCAGATGCCAGTGTCAAGGTTGGTGGCATTTTCTTCATCTGTGATGAGAGTATATCTTCCGAGACCATAGCCACTCTACTATCCGTCTTCTTCTGAGGCGGCATAAGAACACCATCAAACCAAACATGCTTCCCTTTATCCTTGGACGCATTATCCGCCTGGAACATTGCCCAAGCGTGTGCGATATATGGCTGGAACGCAGAGTTAGTAGCAACGGGTTCGTCATCACTATCCAATTCTTCTGTCATGAACACAAAAGCAGATGGATCGATATTGAGTACCATGGGTGTCTCCAGATATGACACGGCTAGAATACCCACAGTGACGTGAGGGAGTGAATCCCTTGAAAAAGAGTTAACCATCATTGAAGACAAGGTAGAAGTGGAAGGTGGGGCAGATTGCCATGATGCAAAAAATTGGTCCACTGCATCTTTAAAACATCGTCCCCCTGGTACTTGTGGTATCTCGAGACCATCCAGCAAGTAAAGTCTGCTGTCAGTTCCTCAGACAACTTTCCCTGAGTTCAAATACTCGATGCAGACCAGACATGTCCACATAAAATGACTGAGCCTGGCGCAGAATTTGCACAAGGCTGGTGGACGGATAGCTTGGTTAGCTTCGACTTTAATAGTGGGAGACGGATTGTATGATGGAAGAGGAACAGACGGTTGCATGTGTTGATGGTTTGGTTGATAGGTTGATGGCGGTTGAGGAGCATTATTGAATGCGGGTTGTTGAGCAGCCGGATAAAACGTGGGTTGTTGAGCGGCAGGATGAAACGCGGGTTGCTGAGCAGCTGGTTGAAACACGGGTGGTAGTGACGATCTGAAGGCGGATCCAGATAGAAGGAACTTGGCAACTGTGGTGACATCGTCCATCAGATACGGGTCATCTGGGTGAATATCCTGCTTGATGATAAGGAGGCACTCTTGGATCTTTTGCTGAAGGGTGTGGGGGAATCCATTGAGGTAGAGCATGTTTTGTTCGGTTGTCATGAGTTTGTTGTTAGTTATGAGTGCTGTGGCTATCTTTAGGAAGGCTCGGGTATACTCTCCGAGGTTGTCCTGGTTGCACATGCTCTTTCACTGGTGATCCTGCACAAGGTACTGTATGTCACCCCTGCTATAGTGGTTAGTTCCCTCGCATCCGGGGTACATGTTCTTTACAGCTGTGGTGAAAGCGGTCCAATCCGCTGGGACAGCCATTGCCTCTGCGAGCATCTGCCACACTTTGGCTTCATCTAGCGCCACATATTGGATTGCTGCCTTGATTTTCCCAGCTTGGTCAATGTGCGCTGCATCACCAAGGAACTCTATATCCTCAAGATAACGGGGGAGCTTGGACGGTCACTTTCCGTCAAACTTGGGCACGTTGGGGTTCCTCGGAGAGGCATTTGGATTGGTGTGGCCATTGGTGGGTTTTGTGGGTTTTGTGGTGGTGGTGGATTTATTGACGGATTCAGGTTCGATGGAATGGATGGTTTGTTTATTAATGAGGTTGGGATGAATGGAGTGGGAACTGGGTTTATCAATGAAGTTGGAACAGATGGAATGGATGGAATGGATGCTGGGTTTATCGATGGAGTTGAAACAGATGGGGTTGGAAGTGTGATCGGTCTCACTGTGAACGGCGAAACAGATGTGGAATTGGTGGTGGTGAGCGACGATGGTGTGGATGATGTAAAACACACAGCCAGGATGGATACGAGTGGGTTGGATGTGAGGTCGAAGAGGTAAGACAACGACGCTGATGAACTGGATTCGGATTGCATCTGTGAAGATGCAGGAGAGTCAGACGATGATGAGGAAGAAGGGGAAGGAGTTAAAGGGGAGAGCAGAGTGAGATCTGGGGAGCAGTACTGTAAAGAATAATCAGCCTGCTGTGGGGTTGAATGGATAAAGCCTCCTGGTATGAATGGTAAGTCAAGGAGAGGAGAGGAGATATGGTTATGGAGTGCTCGCTCAGGAGTAACCGGAAAGAAAAAATCAGACTTGGTTGAAATATCTAAACAGCGGAGATTAGTGAGGAGATCATTGACTTCCAAACGCTCAGGTGTGGGTCTTAGTGACCTTCTTAACAACCTAGGTGAACCCCTCATGGTGGGCTCCAGTTATAGTGATAAGAAAGGGGGTGTTAGTGTCCTCTGAGGAAGAGAGACTTAGGGTAAAGTGTGGGTGTGAGTATGACTCGTCCCAAGGGGTTCTGGGAAGAATGTTGTGGTAGAAGGGGTAGCCAAGACGTTTCTGAGCAGAATAAGAGTGTCCGGATGTAATCCGAGATGGATGCAAAGAAGAATGACATGGGAACAAAGGTCTGAGTCACGGATAACAACGGATATGGTAAAAGGCACAGACGATGTTTGATGACGACCGATGAAGCCTCTTTACGAGTTGGACAAGAAAAAAATCAAAAGGTAGATGATTTGTAGTAGCTAAAACAAGACTTTTTATAGTCCAGGGCATACCCTAGACTGCGTCTGAACCTTATTTCAATATGTGACAAGTGGAGACTGTACTTAGTGAAAACTTCTGGGGCTCACGGCTAAACCAGCAGCAAAGTAGAAATTAGTTTAATATGTATACATAGGTGAAAGTGGTGGCAGTCAAAAGCCCATCTGCCCTGTGTCAGATAGTGACTTGAAGGCAACTGGTACTGGTTTGACAGATCCGAGGCCACGTACGATGGTGACGCTGACTCTACGAGGCTGTGGTCATCAATACCAAGAAGGAAAAGGGTAAATGAAAAGAATGGAGAAGACATCCATTGCATATAACGCCAATCTGATTAGTACACGGACACAGATACATAATGAAATGGATACAGATGTGAACACGGACCTTGGACACGACTCGGAATGGACACGGATGTGACAGATACCTTGGAGGACAAATACCAATGACTTTCTGTTAACTGTAAAAGGGGAAAAGGAGGGGATGTAGACACAAGGAACCTCGGGTTCCTACAATGCCAAGATCTAAATCGCAGACAAGCCCAATGGGCTCAATATCTATCTCACTTTCACTTTAAATGGTTACATAAAGCTGGTACTTCTATGGGCAAAGCCGACGCCCTATCTCACAGAGAAGACCATGCTGAAGGAAAAAAAAATGATAACAAAGGCGTACTCATGATGCTGAAAGAACAGATCTGCACTGCTGTCCACCTTGACACAGATGCTGATACTATCCGAGAACAAATCAAAAACACTATTCTCCAATTAAAAGAAACTGACATATCAAAGCTATGTAAAGAAAATCAAGTCTGTATGGAGCAAGATTTGCTAGCAGATAAAAATGGAAAGATCTTTGTCCCTGATCTTGCAGATCTCCAAATGGAAATCTTGTGCTTACATCACGATATTCTGCTTGTGGGACATCCTGGAGCAAAGAAAACATTAGAATTAATCCAACACAGTTATACATGGCCAGGATTGAGCACATTAGTCAAGGACTATGTCTCACGCTGTGATCACTGTGCACGATTCAAAGGACCAAACATTGCACCCACAGGAAAATTACAACCCCTGCCTATCCCTGATGGACCATGGCAAGATCTATCAGTCGATTTTACCACTGATCTTCCCCTTTGCAAAGGATTCAACTCAATCCTGGTGGTTGTTGATTGATTCTCCAAAGAAGTTGAATTCATCCCTTGCAACAAAGCCATATCAGCTCTTGAAACTGCTAAACTGTATATGACCTATGTTTGGAAATAACATGGTCTACCACACACTATTATATCTGATCGAGGTCCACAATTCGCCTCACAAGTGATGCAAGATTTGTACCTCTGATTAGGAATCCAATCTAAATTATCCACCATGTTTCATCCACAAACCGATGGACAAACTGAGCAAATGAACAGAGATTTACAACAATACCTTCATCTCTTTACTTCTGAGAAGCAAGACGAATGGGTTGATTGGTTGTCACTCGCACAATTCTCTTATAACTCAAAGTGACAAGCTTCCACACAGAAAACTCCTTTCTCTGTCACCCATACTTATCACCCCAGAATGGGATTTGAGCAACACACTACCAAAGCACCCGCTGCTGCGCAGCTTATTTCTGATATCGCTCAAACCCTTGATCAAACTAAAGCTAATCTCGCTTCTGCTCAGAATTGCATGAAAGCACAAGCCAATAAACATAGATCCGCTGTGCCAGCTTATGCTGTATCCAATAAAGTTTGGCTTTCAACCAAACATTTGAAATTACCCTGCACTTCTAAGAAGCTATCCGAGAAATGGCTTGGACCTTATGAAATTACCAAGTTGATTGGTTCTAATGCAGTTGAGCTGCACTTGCCGAACTCAATGAGAATTCACCTGGTCATGAACATCTCCCATGTAAAACCATACAAAGAACATCTTGATGGTCAACCAATGTTCCGCCCTGGACCTGTAGAGGTCACAGAAGAACGTGATATTGAATTTGAAGTCAACTACATCGTTGATTCTAGATGGAAAGGCTGTTGCCTTGAATTCCTTGTACACTGACAAGGGTATTCTGACAATGATCGCACTTGGGAACCTGAACCCAACCTGAAACATGCTCCAACAGCAATAAATGAATTCCATCACGCACATCCCAATGTGCCTCAATGCCTCCGGATGACATCATTCAAATTCTTTAATCTCTTCAAACATTGTGGCAAGCCTATTCCTGAAGTCACTGATAATTGTCTCCCATTTGATCAACTTGATGTTGATTGAACCCCTGGGCTGTGTCAGGGTTACCAACGCAATATACATTGACTTCCGGTAGAGCCTTGCTCCCACACAATGTCTTACACCACTTTCTTCGCCTTTACCTATTGTGCTCTTTCTTATGCATTTCCCCAATCTCACTTCAAATGGATAATCAATATGCCCGGCTTCTTGCCTCGCCAACCCACATGCTTCAGTTCACCCGAGGACATTCATGTTTATCTCCTTGGTCTCCCTCGTGTCACCCAGTATGTTGATGATTACACATATGGTGATCCATCCGGCAATTGGTCTGGTGCCCCTGGTCCCACTTGGGGACTCCCTACTCCACCATCTTCCCATTGGAACATGGTCTATGATAACAACAGCAATGTCTTTACAGAACATGACACCACTTCTGTTTGGGGATCTGATGTGCCATCCCTGGAGGATGAACCTTATGATGAAAATTGGGGCGATGTGCCCACCTATGATGACGATTTCAATGATTCCAGTTGGCCTCACAGTTTCTGGTCCTAGGACAATCCTCGTCCCTTTGAACCTTCTTGGCCTCCCTACATTGACCTTGATACTGAGACTTGTCAGAATCTCCTCCTCTGGCATGCCTCTGTCAGCTGGCCTGACATTGCACCTGAGATCAATCAGGATGCTTGATCATACATTAGCAAACCTACATTTTTTCTGAGTTATCAAAATCAATGACATTGCTGAGCTGTCTGACTTGACTGACAGCATGCTATCAGTGCTATCATTTATAAGTAATTCATTGCTATCAGCATTCTCAGAGCTATCAGCATATCAGCTTGTCAATTCACAAGTGATATCAGTCCCATCAGTCCAGCCAGTCAATCAATTAATCATCTGGTTAGTCTTGTCAGTCT
>JBBPJQ010001071.1:0-13486 GCA_038088795.1 Boletus rex-veris
TTCGACCCGGGCCAGCTCCATAGGTGAGAAAGGTGACGTTCTGGACTGAACTTTGGGTCACTGTTTCCATCTTGGGGAGTTAAAAAATAATTATATAAAACATTTTCCCAGTTTAGGGTTAGGGTTAGCAGAACAGATATCTGTCAAGCGCTTGGTTGACAGCATTAACCTGAACGGATATATATCCAACGCTACCTCGAAACCATTGTAACCACCACGTGCAACGTAGAGATTAAATCCTTTGATCGGAACAAATGCCGACTTTCCCAACGTCAAGCCGCTGAGGTGGAAAGAGGTGAGATCTTGCAGGTACTGTGCAGCCTGGGGACCTGAGGATTACTGTCACACACGGTCTACAGTGGAAGCGCCTGAAGCGCTCTGGAACCGAGACACTTCAAGTTGGTTCCAAGAGTATATTATTTAGATTCGTTGACGTCATGCGATCTGATCAACTTCGCAGCGATCGCCGAGGTGACTCGCAGCAGGATTTCGGCCTGTGATGGGCCTCCGAGCGGGGGTTAATCGAGGCCGTGAATTGTGAGCGTCGTCTCGCCAGGTTCCGTTCAGGCCAGTGAGGACCAGAGGACGTCCGTTTCTCTGTTACGCACATTTTATTCGTCGCTTGACCTCTACCGTATTAGACAGACGACCCTGCATCTATTTTCGCACAATTTGAGCGCCTCTCTAAGTGTACTCTCGCTGGCATGGGTGTTAAGTACATTGTGGATGCCAGTGGCGATCGCGAACAGCATCGTAGACTATGCTCTGATGATGCATGCATTGGTGATTGCGCTTTGTCAGTGAATATAATTCTGCCTGCATCGTTGCTTTACAGACTTATCCACGACTTAGTGGTATTGCCATGGATGTGGCCCTTCGGCGATTATTAATAGGGAGCAACTCTAAAGAGTCTAAGTGTAAGCATACATTGATCATCCCTGATTCTGATGGGCATTAACTGGCCCACATTGTGATCAGAAGCAACTTCCCAGTGTGATCGTTGTAAAGCGAAGGTTCTGGAGATTCAAGTGATGTTATCAACAATGCAAATCACAGTACACATCTACCCAAAAGGCAAGTTGCTCTGCCTCTCAAGGGCATAATAGATGAATGTACTATTTGTTTAACAGAAAAAATCATTGTTACTCCATCCATTCTCTCCTTCCAGTCAACGATTGAATGCTCTGTCACTCTGCAACACAAATGAGGCCCTGGTACCTGTGTAGTGAAGATTCAAGTGAGTAGTCTTATCTGACTGAAAGGCAGCCCAGTCTCCATTCCCAAGCTCAATCACCAATCCTGGTTCATAAAGGACCAAGCCCCCTCCCTGAAACTCCCCAATGGCCAAGACAAGGCATATGTTGTTGTCACCCACATCTCGATGACCCTCTGTTGAAACATTGATGTTGAGGACAAATGAAGGAAATGGGGCCACTAGGCTACCAGGTTGACCAGGCAGAGAGTCCAGGATGTGGGCCATCACTGTGTATTCTGCAGGTAAGTGAATCTGCAGCTATATATAGGTCAGCAGCTTGATATTATTAACAGGAGATGGGATGGGAACTGACCACCCCTTCCATCCACATGAAAATGTCCTTGAATACAGCTGCAAGGTCATCATAGAGCTGTTGGTGCTCTTCAAAGTCCCTGGACATATATGGCAAATATTGAGATGTATTTGCTTGAGATATGTTGACTCTTCTTAATTGGTGGGGATGCTTGTCAGTGGGTGCATTATCTCCCTGGATTGTCAGTAACTGTAAGCTAAGTTCCTCCTACAATTGAATATTGGAACAACTTACATTGGTTGCATAGCGATTATACCAAGAAAAATGAATACAATGAAAGAGTTCACCATCTCTGCTGTCTCGAGAGAGAAATACTCCATCACCTACACATGCCTTCAGTCTGGATAACAGGCTTTTTTTTCAAATGTTCTGGTATGGCATTACAAATAAAAGTCATTAGTGAACCATCTGAGTTTCTCAGTTTCAGTCCTCTAGCACTAAATCAGTACAAAGCCCTTTTGTTTCTCTAGGATCCACTTACCCTTGAAATGATGCCATGGGCACTCGAACATACATATTTGGGGCTTTCTTGCACCCATCCTGGTAAAGAGCAGCCAACTATGGCACAAAGCCTATGAGTTGTGTTTATAAAGAGCTAGACATTTCTCACCAAAGTCCTTAGCTGCTCTGAATCCTCAGCCACAACACCCTTTGAGGCTGCTTCCCTTTGCACATTGGTCCATCACGCATTTTCTGAAACGACCAAATATCCTATCTAGTGATATCGGTTGTTGTCGAGTGTCTGTGCTATAGTTCACAGCTATATGGCACTTGCAATGAGTATGTCTGATGTGTCGATGAGGATGGCAAGAGGGATGTCAATAAGGGAAGACAAGTTAATGCCTTTATAGATTAGGGACTATGATCAAGACTAGAGGAGGATACAAGGGAAACAACAAAAGAACAAGACTAAGGTATAAGTGGCTATAACTACGAGTACTTATACTACTGGAGAGCATGCACAGACCATGCTGTGTATGTCTATATACGGTAAATAGTGTGCTTACTGGTTACCACGCATTAGAGGTGAGGCAAAGATAAGCACTGCCGAGATAAGAGGGACTATTGCTATTGGACGATAAGGAAAGTGAGTCAAGAGGAATAGCACGAGGAGGCCATGAGGAGCATAGCCGAGATAAGGCAAGATAAGGTCATGTGACCGAGCACATGACTAGACATGTGACGAGTGTGATAGGATCACGTGACTTGATAAGATAAAGTCCTGTTCAATGGATAAGACAAGCTAGTTAGTCAAGCAAGAAAATAGGGGTGATAGGGGCGAGCGTAACATTTTCTTCTCGATCCGAACTACACGGATTTGGCTTGTTACCAGCAGCATGAGGATCGTAGTTCGTTTGTATCTCCAATATTTGAAATGGTTGAGAGGGAGGTGGTGTTGAACATGGTGTCATAGCTGGCATTGGCAAGGATAACCCTCCTCCTTGCAAGGAGCTTCCAATGACAACAAATCCACCTGCTTCAACTACAATCTGTTCTTTGCACGCAGCCCATGCCCGACCACCCCGATGGGGAGGTACAAATGTTCTGAATATGGTTAGTGTCTCATGATTCTTTCTAAATGCAAAGCTTACCTCATTTGCAGTTGATCAAATAATTTATCTGACACTTTCAGGTCTGTACAATCGAGGGGTTGAAAGCCCTCAACCTCAAATTGAAGCGGTAGTTCCCGTCACATACAGGCAACGGTGTCTACAATGCCATTGATGGATTTGCGGTAAGCTATGTATAACAGTCAGATGTGAAACGTAGTAGCAAAACTATAGACTCACCTTCCTGAGCCAGGCTGGGCTTTCTTAACATCTCTACAAGCTTAAATACAGTTGTTTGTGGCACCTTCATCAAATCCCATCGTAAGTCCAAGTCAGCAATAAAAAGGAGAATATAGATCGTTCCACCCCTGGCCAGCCAACCAAACTTCTTGCCGAATGAGACCCATTCCTTGAAGGTTCGAGGCTCCAGGCAATTGGGCAGACGAGCGACATAAGAGGCATGGATGCCATCAAGAGTCAACTTTGGTCCCATGGATGATAGCAAGCTATAACAAGTACGTGCAAATGAGTTTACTGGGAACCAGGCGATAAGAGTACGTACCTTTGACACTTAAAAGCCAACTGGATGGTGGACAACATCATGAGAAATGCACAACCCACCTCTTTGCTGCGAAGGGTTGCACAGCGATGAACAATGCTTTGGAGATGCCACAGATCACCTTGGTTGAGATCTGCAAGAGAGATTGCTTTCTGGACAGAGTGTAGCCATGCGCGGGGGTTGTGAGTGGTGGAATTGAATTCACATCCCGCAAGCTGTCAGCAGTACTTGCGCACAGTTGTTTGGCAAATTGGCTTCATATGCCACAAATTGCCATTGTTGAGGCTGTCCCACAGCTTGAAAGACGATGCCATTGCAATGACATGGTGAACGGTGTCAGCGTCTCTGGTTAGCTGGTTGGGGGGCCTCGTTGTCCTTGGGTCCAGCTACTTCATTGTCATTGATTGCTGGACTGTTTATGTTAGACGGTACATAAATAAGTCTCATGTCATCTACATAATTTACTCACCTGTCCCAGCCTCCAAAGACTGGTGACGTTCCCCACAGAATTGCTGTTGCTGGGGTTGTACTGGGGCTTGATCACATCTCGGGGTAGCTGGCTGGGGAACCTCGCGGTTCTCAGCCATTTCCCTTTGCTGAGATTGTACCGGGGCTTGATGACGTCTCCGAGTAGTTGGCTGGAGGGCCTCGTGTTCCTCGTGTTCTTCGTGTGGTGTTTCCGGCCCGACAGTGACGTCTGGACTGTCTGGGGTAACTGGTAAGTAAGTGTCACGTCACTCGCAGAAGGTGCTCACCTGTCCCAGAAGATTGGAGGAATTCCTGCAGCCAATTGCAATCAGAAGAGGATGACAGTACCCTTAAGCCCTGTAGTAGCAGGTGCACATCAGGCGGCAATAAGTGGTACCACCCCAACATGTGAGAAAACTACAAGAAGAGAAGTGGATGTACTGTTAAGCTCTCTTTTGAACATGGCCATAAAAGGAAATTGCATATGTTCACATATTCCTTTTTTGGCAATTATGGCAGCTTTCCCACTGACGCAAGCCATTTGCGCGGACACAGCATGAAGAACCTGCAGAATGCATCACATTGGCCAGGTGGATGGTTAAAGCAAGGGAGAGAAGGGTACTCACCCAAGAGAGCCCATGTTTCTGGAGTCTGAACCTTTTGTCTCCCATGCGTTTGAGCGGGGGCACACCAGACGACTATTCATGGATACAAGTATCCCTGTGATGCACGCATATAACCAAGCACAAAATGGTCAATGTATGTATCGAAGGAGGAAATATGTCCATATGGGACTAGCTGCACTCAATAGCAGAGAGGGCAGCAAGATGCCACATGCCCGTCCAGATACCCACCTCACCGACATAACTAAAGAATGAAGGTGTAAGACAAACACAAAATTATCATATGATACGCCCTGGACGACCTACTTTGGGTGGTGGCTCCATGCACAGAGTCCTGAAGTAATGAACTTTTCATTGTGTTTACCCAAATCGCGCATGCAACGCCAAGCAGGTTTTTCGAGTGCAAAGGATGCAACGGTGATTGCCAATACTACACAATCACGCACACAAAGGGATGGGTGTGCTGACAAGGGCACAAGGTTAGACTGATGGGAAAGAATTGCTTTGTGAGCCTGACTCACATACAAAAGCTCAGAAAAGGGGAAATCATGAACGAGATACATGAGTAGACCGACGATGAATACCCACATCGCCTGGGCGACCCATGCCCCAGTGAACTTGACCTTGTCATGCTCGATCTTGATCTTGTCTAAACACAAGTCACTGCTGGCCTTGATGGCACGCTGAGTGAGGAATGTACCAAGACGAGTGGTCCAGGTGACGAGCACCACCGTGAGCAACAGCTGGCATGGAGCAAGCCCGTCACATAACTTGGGGCTTGAACCAAACACACCTGCCAATAAAACCCTGTACAGTGTCAGGGAGGATAAGCCATAAACACACCTCCCAACTGGGACAGGAACCGAGTCTGAGGCGATGCCACCAATGAAAAACTGTAAGGGGGGAATGGAGCATCAGTCAGCATGAAATGGAGGGTTAACTCACCTCACAACTGGTATGTACTTGAACACAAATTAGCGAGTGAAAATTTGCAGTCGGCATAGGCACTGAAAGGGTGGTGGTCAAGCAGTTAAAATATAGTCCAGGGCAACAAATGACAAATGACATACCTTGAAACTTTTCCCCCATTATCACTCCCCCTTCCATCATCATACAATGTCCCAGCATTTTATCACTACCCATGCAATAAACAAGGATTGCCACCCTGGTATTCCTGACATGCCAGCTCTGCGATGGAGCAGTGAAGCAGTGCAGAATGACCTGGCAGCTAGGGCGCTGCCATGGAAGCCCAAGCACAACAGCAGCAGAACATCCAGCTGTTGCAGTGATCGAGAACGAGCTGCAAGAAAGGTCAGTTCAGCACCAGGTTGCTTTTGCAAAACCCACCTCGAAGATCACTTGCCAACCCAAACACTCCTGATGGTCCTGAATATCACAACTACCCCTTGAGGACGAAGACTCAAACGCACGGAAATGGTCCTTGATGTGACTGCTACCCCTCATGGCAAGGTCGAGGCTCAAGACATGGTGCACATGGTTGGGAAAGGTGAGTGCTAAAGACAAAGTCACAAGGAAAGTGTACCTTGGCTGATTACTCAAGTCACAGAGGCTGAAAAGCTGGTAGAATCAGATGGCAGTGAGACAGAGAAGGAGGGTGACTCACTTTTTATTGTTGACTCTGACATGGCTGAAGAGGGATCCGATGTCTATAATCACCACGTTGCAGCCAGTCAAGCTGTGCCGAGGAAGTCCGCTAAAAAGGGAAAGGCTGTGTGCAGTGACATCGAGACTACTTGCAAGCAGTTTGGCAAACAAGATCAATGCCAATGCAACCTCTGAAATGCAAGGGGGAAGATGTGGATGTTAGGTAAGCTTGAACAACATACTAACCTAACTTGATCTAGTACTATGTACTGACCCGGATGCACAGTATACTCGGACACTCCCAGCCTGTCGACGTGCACCCCTTTAAGAAGGCCAAACTGCAGGTCAGCAGGCTTAAGCCACAGTATGGGAGACTGTACAAAGGAAATGATAAGAAATCAGTAGTGAATTCCGTGAATGAGACTGACCATGCAGCCACACCTGATGATCAGGCGGCGGACCTTGTCTCTTTTGGTGGTCTGCCTGACGAAAAAGAGAAACGCTGATGGGCCCCCTCTACTACGGTATCCAGCACGTTGCACAAGCCCGCCAAGGCCTTGCCCAACACAAAGGTTAGTGATCTATTATCTACTGCACTGCTAACGTGCCGATCCCTCCAACCCTATTATTTTAGCTGACGAAGATTGTACTGGATGCGCCACAGAGCCTCCACCTCAAGCATAATAGCAATACCATTGCAAATGCTACCTCCAGCGCAAAAACGCAACCTTCCCGTCAAGATTTCCCACTGGGCGCTGAACAGCGATTCAGGAAGTACTTTATCCTGCTGGTCCGGCAGTTCGTGGGTACATTCGAAAACCTGTGGAGTACTGAAGGTATGATAGCACCCATGCAAGCGATGTGGGATGCGACCATGGCAGGGACACCAGAGTGGGCACATGAGTTTAGTGAGGACGATGACCCTCTCTACCGTCTGGTAAGCTTCTGCTGCCTTGGTCACATGGTGCTCCCAGCCTGACTGGAAAACAGATGATGCAGAGGATTTATGAGTGGTGAAACCACATCAGGAACGCAGCCATCGAAGCTGTCAAGAAACCTTGGGCTTCAGACAAAAAATACCAGTCGCCCCAAGAATGCGCCACTTATGTTCAGGATGTGCTGTCCCCCGCCCTTGTCTTCCTGTATGGGGACGTGAAGAAGCTCAATGAGGGCAGTTTTTCAGTGAGTGGACACGAGTCATGCATGCCGGTTGTGATATTGAACCTCCTTGACTATGCAATCACTCCAGGTCTCAAAGTCGTTCCAAGGCCTGCTGATACTGCAGGCTTTGGCTGCACATCTCAAGGACATCAATTCCATTGAGAATGCAGAGCCCCGAGGGGCAATGATCCTGGCCGTAACGGCGGTAGGTACATATTGGTATCATGAGGACATCACAGTCTAACACCCAAACCAATCTGGCTTTATCAGGCTGAGCACGCCCTGACTATGTTCAAGAATGGTCATGAAGAGAGTATGAAAAGGAACCCTGAACTGAAGTTTTCTGACCAGAATTAGGGTGAAACATCTGCACGCTATGCTAGGTCTATCAAGAGGTTCAGCAAGGGCAAACTTGAGGAAATATTAATATTCGACGCCACGCGTGCATACTGCGCCACTGGGAAGGGCCACACTGCCACTCGAGGGGGCATCAAGGGCAAGTCCGTCATGGAAGACATGTCTGACATTCGAGGCAGAATCTTACCGTCATCGGACATTGAGCAGAGTGATGTTGATGAGGGTGAGGAGTCAGATGGAGACAAGGAGATGATGGGTAAAGTATCTATCTTTCATTTATAGCAGGCACTGACTGGCTTTGTTCCTGTAGAAACTGAGGATTACTAAAATCATATGCAAGTTGTCTGTGCTCGTTCCAAGGGCCCGGGTGATCCAGAATGACTGGGTAGGGAATCCAGGTGATGTTTTGTGCCATATGAATTGTTTTTCACCAATTTAGAGTCGTTTTGAGGCAGTCTAAAGTTGTTTTGCGCCAGTTTAGAGTCATTTGATCAAGTGCAGTACTACCATATTTGATAAATATCAATGATACCCATGGCTACTGCAATTATCTGTGAGTGTCTGAGTGTCTGTGAGTGCTCGTATGTGGGCTGTTGAAAATCTACTTTTCGATTCCTTCACTACAGCTGTAGCTACTTTGTACAGTGTGCCTATACTGTCTGTGACAGTCGTCACAGACAATCACAGAAATTTGACATTTTGCTGATGGCGATGGGGCTGGTCAGCTACCTTGCCATGCCAAAAGATGAAAAATGGATCACAGCAGGGACATACCCAAGCGGCATCTTTGTATGGGATGCAAAGACATACAAACAAGTTTTCATGCTCTGTGGTGATATCGAGGACATCAATGGAGTCGATTTCTATTGGGGCTCTATTGGTACTACCAAGAAACTGTTGCCCTAGGTGGACGGACTTGGCAGCATGGGATCCAAGTAGTAAGTTTGAATGATAACAGGTCAACCACGAACTCGAAACACTGCCCATAGACCGTCTTCAGAAAGGATCAAAGATATTTTCTGTGTAAAATAAGTAGCTTCAACACAATACAGTACAGAGTAAAAGATGCAGATTTGTATGTCGTTCAAGAGAGAAGTTTGAGAGACACAGTATACAAAGTGAATCTCCTCATTTCTTCTTTTGGCATGTGATGAGTACAATGGGCATGCTAGAGATTTTCTATTTCTATTTCGTGGGGCAGAGTGGGCAAGCCACCACCTGCTGTAATGAATAGTACGTACCTTTGAATTGGTTCCCTTAAGCTCCTCCCCTGGCTCCGCCCCCCTTTTGTTAGAATCTGGGTTGTTTCTGTATAGAATTGACTTTAGTTGCTGATAATGAGACTGTGGTCACTCACAATGGCCCCTGAGGAATACTGGAGGGGTTTGATAGGTCCTCCATGGGGTCGGAGCCCATTAGATCAATAATGGTAGGGGGTTTCTTCTTCCTTGAGCGTGTCTTGCGAGGGGTAGGAGGGACATCAATCCTTATGTAGTGGTGTACACCTGTGCAGAAAACATCCCATTCATCAATGTCAATGATTTCTGTAGGTATGAGGTTGGGGGTATTTGGGAACAGCACAATGCACGCTGCAACCCACCTCCATCGGGATGTGCTGAATGCTGTGTGACCCATGATGCATGACCTCGTGGTTGGATGTTATGCATCACCACCAAGCTTGCCATGGTGCATCACTTGGAATTTTGAAAAGGGATGAGATGGGACAGGCACACAAAACGACCATGAATTAGTGTAATTTAAAGATATACACAGAGGGAGCAAGTGTATACACTTGCATAGTAGTTGGTGGGTTGGAAGAAAATACTCACACGCCAACGCCAAGCTTTTGGAGCCTATTTGATGATGTGGCGGAGGTCGAAAGAGACATAGCCAGCATGGGAAGACCTATTGACACATTTTGCATGTCTAGTATGGAGCGTTAGTGATAACGCCTGTTGGTGAAACAACCCTAAAGGACTCACACTTAAGTGAAGCCTTTGTGCTAGGTCGCTTGCACAGAGAAAAAGACAAGTGGGGGGAAGTAGAGTTGCCTGTAGGGGAAACTCCAAGAGAACAAGACTAGTGTTCTCTGGTGCTGAATTGGGGTTTATATAGTAAGTACATGTAACAGCCGCTATTACCCACCATACCATTTCTACACTTTTCCTACACTTTTCCTACACTTTCCTTGCATTAACTATATTAACTCCTATAACCCAGACACTACCAGATTGTCCTCAATAACCCTTGCAACACCTTATCTTATCAAGTCACATGACTTCCAGTCACATGACCTTATCTCTCTTATCTCGGCTATGCAACACATGTTATCCTCATGCTCGCCTGCACGCTTTCCCTTTGACTCACTTTCTCTTATCGTCCAATCATATCTCTCCATCTAATCTAGGCTGTGCTTATCTGCTAACTCATGGCTAAGTCCTGGCTAACTCATGTTTCCCAGTCTACAACATATTAACTCTTTATAGCAATCATAGCTATGTACATAGCTATGTACAGCTCGGTCTGTGCCCCTATCTAGCCCCTATAAATACTGTAGATCAGTAGTAGTTAGTCTCTAGTCTAGTTCTTTCTGTTCTTTTCCATTCCCTCTTGCACAATAGAACATCATTGATACTCCATAGGACTTGCTAGTCAAGTCTACGCGCTTTCCGCACAACAGCTAGACCCCTATTGACCATAGACGGGTTTGGTCGTTACAAGTACATTATTTAGATTTGTTGGTGTCATGCAATCTGATCAACTTTGCAGCAATCGCCGAGGTGACTCGCAGCAGGATTTTGGCCTGTGATGGGCCTCCGAGCGGGGGTTAATCAAGGCCGTGAATTGTGAGCGTCGTCTCACCAGGTTCCGTTCAGGCCAGTGAGGACTGGAGGACATCTGTTTCTCTGTTATGCATGTTTCATTCTTCACTCAACCTCCACCGTATTAGACAGATGACCCTGTGTCTATTTTTGCACAATTTGAGCACCTCTCTAAGTGTACTCTCGCTGGCATGGGTGTTAAGTACGTTGTGGATGCCAGTGGCAATCGCGAACAGCATCATAGACTATGCTCTGATGATGTATGCATTGGTGATTGCACTTTGTCAGTGAATATAATTCTGCCTGCATCGTTGCTTTACAGACTTATCCACGACTTAGTGGTATTGCCATGGATGTGGCCCTTTGGTGATTATTAATAGGAAGCAACTCTAAAGAGTCTAAGTGTAAGCGTACATTGATCATCCCTGATTCTGATGGGCATTAACTGGCCCACATTGTGATCAGAAGCAACTTCCCAGTGTGATCGTTGTAAAGCGAAGGTTCTGGAGATTTAAGTGATGTTATCAACAATGCAAATCACAGTACACATCTACCCAAAAGGCAAGTTGCTCTGCCTCTCAAGGGCATAATAGATGAATGTACTATTTGTTTAATAGAAAAAATCATTGTTACTCCATCCATTCTCTCCTTCCAGCCAACAATTGAATGCTCTGTGTTACGCTTGACCTGGGTAGGGGCGAGCGTAGCCTTGAAAGATGGTTCAAAGGGGTTCGAGGTAAAGCGTGCACTTAATGGTAGCACGAAGTCCGAGGAAGACACTCCACTCAACAGTGGGAGCGACTGGTTCGAAGGTTCAAGGTTCAAGGGTTCAAAGGCGACGAGGCGAAGGCTTCGAAGGAGTCTTAGAACAGAGACAAGGTAGATTCAAGGTGGAACTAAGCTAAGGTACAAATGGAGCGGTACCTAAGTAACTCTGAGTAGCTAGGATGAGCTAGGATAAGAGTTGTATGAAATGACTAAGCAAATATCGTATGAGGAAAAGGTAAGTAAAGTCATACGAAGGGCAAAGGTAGTCCAGTGAGAAGTATCACCAGTAGTGAAGTCGTCTAGAGTATCGTAGAAGCGGATATGAGAGAAGACAAGCAATACCATGGGCTAAGGAATAGATCTCCTTGAAGAGGTCGTAAGAATGATAGATAAAACAAGGACAAGACGAAGTGTAAGGATAGCATATTCTGTGAGCGGTGGGATAGGTCGAAGACAAGGAAGGGGAAGAAGAACGAGTAGTGACGAAGAGTAAAAGAAAAGAACGAATTGTAACATTACCCCGGTAGTAGGGTCTGAATCTCCGAAGAAGACCAAGATTCTCAATGCTCTAGGACAGAGAGAGAACGACATGTTAACGATGATGGAGGGGATCTTTTTAACACTCAGCGCAGAGGAAAAAGGAGCGGTGTTGTAGGGACACAGGGGAAATGGTGGGTCTTCGATGAGGTAGCGAGGTATCGAGGAGAGACGGTGGTGATCAGGAAGATCAGGAGCGATCAGAGAGATCAAGGCATAGTGGAGTAAGGGAGAGTGATGACGATGGTTAATCAAGTGGTGATCCAGAGAGATCAGGAGTAAAGGGACAAGGAAAGGTGATCCTTCCATCGCGGTTCGAATGGGGGGAAACATAGCAGGGACGGTCTCCAAGTCACCTCCAGTAGGGGAGGGTGCCTGGTTCGTGGAGTAGTCGTTTCAGGGACGACATCCCGACTTGTAGGAAGAGACGGTGGTTCCAGGGATGTTGGACGGATATAGGTATTGGTGGTGGAGGTGTTCCATTTCAGCGACGGTGGAAGAGGGGGAGTCAGGGGTAGAAGAAACGGAGACAGAGGATTCGGTGGAGATCGAGAGTTGTTCGAAAGACATGTTTATGATTTCACGATGGAGGAGATACGGGAGGGAAGACGGAGGGATGGAGTCTTTTATAAGCGAGTAGAGCGGACTTGGCATTATTCAAGTTCCGTTCTGGGGTCCAGGAGTCTTCTTCAGCGGAGTATCCTCTCCATCGGATCAAGAACATGCGGCGAGACGGAGGTCCGTGGTGGCGTAAGATCTTCTCGATCTCATATTCTTCTTCTCCTTGGATAAGGTCAGGTGGTGGGGAAGGGAAGTTCGGACCGTGTACGCTGTTTTTGTGATAGGGTGATAAGAGAGAAGTGTGGAACACGGGGTGAATTTTCCAAGTTTTCAGTAAGCGGAGTTGGTAAGTGAGGGGAGATAGGACTTTAGTGATGGTAAAGGGTCCTTCTCTTTTCGGATCGAACTTTGGAGTGGGAGAGCGGCGTTTCAGGTTCCTGGCTTCTAGCCAGACTTTGTCTCCTTTGGCGAAGGGAATGAAGCCTCTGTTTCCTCGGGCAGCCATAACTTGGCGGGCAAGTTTGTGGGCAGCAAGGGCTTCATTTCTAGCGGCGGTGAGGTCTTTGAGACGAGATTCCACAGTGGGAATGTCGGAGGAAGTGAGGACGGAAGGAAGGGCACGGGGTTCGTATCCCATCATGAGATAGAACAGAGATTGGTTGGTAACGGAGTGGGTGCGGTGATTGTGGGCGAATTCGGCATGAGTCATGTGTTCGGTCCAAGAAGCAGGGTTATTTCCGCAGTAGATGCGTAGATAGGTTTCGACTTCTTGATTAACATGTTCCGTTTCGCCATCTGTTTGGGGGTGATAGGCGGTAGAGAGGGCGAGGTCGTAATTGAGAAGTTTCCCAAGTTCCTTTGCAAAGGCAGAAGCGAATTGGGGACCACGGTCAGAGATGATCTTGTC
>JBBPJQ010001072.1:0-13484 GCA_038088795.1 Boletus rex-veris
ATCAACTACGGGCGATGCACACGAGATACCAAGTGTTTTGAACAGAGGGTACGTACATGGGAGTGTAGAGGGTGATGGACAGGTCTCGACTTGAGCGCCAAGCGGACAGAAGAGGGGTTGGAAATGCTACTTACTTGGGTCACCCCTCCCTTCTCCCATCTTGCCACGCCCCCTAACGACAAGACAGGTTCGAAAGTTGATTCATTGAACAAGGCAATATTATCAGCCACGTGTGACGCTGGGGTAAAGCTCCCAGCCGCATAATATTCCGGAGAATAAGAAAACGCCAGCGAAGAGATAATACCTTTTTATTCGTCACACGAGCGGAGCGTTGGATGCACGCGCAACGCGACGCCGCGGCCGGGTGCATGTGAGTCACCATCCGTAGTCGAGGATGGATCGCTAGCGCTCACCCTTTAATCCGTCTTTACTCTTCTTCGAAGGTGTCGTCGGTAGCCGCTCGCCTTCGCTCGGTCTCTGCACGTCGAATATCTCGATCGCGTCTTCGAAACCACAATATAATCTAGCGAGGTCGGATACCATCATGGTAAACAAGCGATCACGTACTTGTCAGCGGTAAGATTGAAAGCCAAACTATGCGGTGCGACGTGTCGTTCGCGATGGTCGACGATGGAGTACGACGCGCGAAGCTGAGGGTAGAGAAAACATAGGCTTAGGACATAGACTGATACTATGCAACTTGGTTCTCGAATACACACCCTACCATCGCTCCCGTCCAACAGCTTGACGGGACAGTCCCTGACGGAAGCCACGAAACAAAAGGCTGGCGGGTTGTGTCGCGACGCACCCGGGTACCACGCAAAGTCGACGATTGGAGCGGGCTGGGAGAATGTCTTGGCGTGTACTAGAGGCAATGACGTGGACGTGGACGTGGACGAAGCTGCGATGGATCGTGAACACAAGATGAAGCATAAGTCGTCCCGATGACACCTACGACTTTGACTTTCGTCGTACCTGCCACCACGTCGTCGGCCCGATCCAGGGAGAAAGCAAAGGGACTCACGTTGCGAACATTTGGAACGATCTATTCTCGCACTGTATCACAAGGCTCGATCCATCTCCACACCTGAGTTGTGCATGTTAGTGGGATAAAGCCGGTCGTAACTTTGGGCAATGTTCACCATTTCGCATTCCTAGGAAAGTTATTCGGGAGATCAGGATCATGTTTGGGCGTCGTATGTGACAGCAACGAAGGGGTCGATGCGCTAGTAACATGATACGTCGGGGGACGCCACGCTGGATATTCAGATGGTTGATTCGTACTAGAGGTTATATCCGTGTTCAACATGATGACCATGTCAGGGCCAAGACATTTACAGTAATTACAACCATGCGTTTCATTCAATTTGACTACTTGTAGTACAAGCGTCTTCAATCCAACCTGAAAAATTACAAGCGTAATACGCAGCCATCACTTGCCAATCACGAAATTCGTCTCTTCGCCGTTCTTAGATTTGACACAATCATCAGAGAACGCAGCCGTGCACACTTTGTGCCAGGTACCGTCAGAGGACTTCTCCACTATGATCCCGTAATGGAACGACCTGTCTGCCTTGGATCTGCAATGGAGTACGGTGACGTCCTTATCGAATTGTTTCTCGTCTCCGACCCTGTTGGGTGGGATACCGTCGGGTTCTGCCGTGGGAGGCATGTCCTCGAGGATAGACAAAAGCTCCTTGTTAATGATACCGTCCTCAAGAGCCTTCTTGACCAACGGCTCAAGCAGATTCCAGTTCCGCCCCAGACTCCTCACAGCCCTCCCAACGGCATACCCATAATTGGCAGATTTCTGCACTTTGGCAAAGTCGCCCTTGAGCTGGAAATGCTTTGCAAGAGCAGCGACAGACGGCCAAAGATTACCGGGGGTATCGAACAAATCTTCACCGATGTTATCTGGCTTCGTGACATTCACTTTCCAGAGTCGTGCATTGGAGAGGACGGTGGTAGCGATATGGCTATCAACGTGGACGCTTGCGTTCGTCTCCACGGGATAAATATCCGTCTGGTAGGGCGGATTTTCCATGGGCTGACCGAGCGTGATCATTCCAGACCAGTGAAGGGGACTAGAGGTGTCGGTCGGAGGGAGCTTGTTGAAGGCGAGGGAGTCAAGGACGTCGTTTGTCGGCATCAATTGCATGAGATTCAGTACTATCTGCGGCAGTGTGAGGCTGTAGTTCGCGTTCAACCCCGACATTGGCTCAGGAAGCATGCCAAGGATACCATAAACCTTGTCGCCAACCATGCTGCAGCCACGGAGGCTACTCTGCATCAACGAGCGGATGGTCTCGGTCTTCGTCATGGGAGAAAGAGCGTTCACTACATCCTGGGTCTGGATGCACGATACGTTTGGGTTCTTGAAATCAGAGGGAAGTGTTGGATTAGGGGTCGTGAAGTATGGGGACAGCATCAAGATGGCGAAGTAGGCTTCGTCCCGTGGTATAACACGATCTCCGGAAACGAAGAGTACCTGTTTGGGCAGCTGCAGCTCCTGCAAAGTCCATACTCGCTCCATCCAATCGAATGTGGTCGCTTTCTGGGCGTCATCCTTGCGGGGGAAAGCGATCTCTACGAAGTGGTCGTCGGATGTCAGCGTCCCGAAGGCGACGCAGCCAGCGGTCTCAGAGTAGATGGTCCCCATCAACGTCATCTGTTCCGCCTTTTCGTTGGCGTCATCTTGATTGATGCAGGCGGCGTCGAGCCATGCATATTTAGCGCCGCGCGGTTTAACGATCTCGCGGGTCTTGTCATACATGAGGTTGAACCGCTCTACGCTCGAGAAAGATTTCGACTCCCAAGTAACTCCATTCAGGGGGAGCTTGGTTTTAGCGGGTGGCTTTGATCGGTCCCAGAGGTGGGACATCGCCCAGATCTCATCCCAATCCAACCCGGCCAAATCGTGCCAGTCCACAGAGTTTTTTTCCAAGTTGATTAAGCGAAGCTTGGTAACGGGCTTCGTGTTGGTTGCCATCTTTGACTAGCTCGAAGTCGGCGGTTCTTATATGGTGAGTAAATTAAGAGTCGAAACGAATACAAGATGACAAGACACACCTGCTACAATGGATAGAGATGAGGCGCAAATAACAGAACAGTGGGTGAGAGACGCCGGTGAAAAGAGACGGTGATGTGCGGGTGGGGTAAAGGCGAAGAGCGGGTGAGGACGATTTGGAATCACGAGCAACGAGCAAGAGGAAGCGAGACGGGACGAGTAAGCAGCTGAGAATGAAGACGATTGAGGTGAGAGATGTTAGAGCGAGTCCAAGAGGGAAGAACACGATGAGGACAAACCGATGAACGAGGGCGATATATAAAGCCTTCGGGTAAGCTGAGAATCAACTTGAAGAGCACAAGGTGCGCTTTCGTCAACTTGTCAATGCTTCCGTGTCCGTTTGGTCGGTATTGTTCTTTCGGAAGGCACGCTAACCCAGCAACGCTCTGCTTGGCAGACGGAGTGGAAGCATAGCGGCAAAAGTACTGTGGCGTCTATTCGGTTGCGAGTAAATCATGAGGAGGGTGGTGTTTGATGGATGGAATGAAAGAATATGAGGGTAACAACGGACCCTGAGCTAACTTGCTGCATCAGGTAGCCTTGCGTCTGACCTACACTTGTGTCTGCATTGACAAGATTGCGTGCGATCTCGAAAACCGGCTCCCTGTTTCAAATGAATAGTTCATGAGTAGCCAATGAACGTGGGCAGTCTTGATACCTGGCTGAACAGAGGAGTCATGGTATTACGCAACCGTGCCCACAACCGAAGAGATGACAGCCGCTGCGGCTTCCGGGCCCGGATCAGCAGGACCCAGAATCATATTTCATCGATTATGATGGTGAAAATCGGCTCCTTGACAAATGATACGAAACGCGGGATTTTCCATGACCGATCGAATATCTTGTAAGTCCTTGACGGTGTCCTAGTAGATGAGTGCTAGGCACTGACCGTCAGATAAGGTCTATTAGTCCCTACTCGGGTCCGCCGAAACATGACAGCCTGAATGGAAGTCAAGTACGAAAGCACCCTGGAACGCCGCATGTCAGATGAATTACCTACAGTCCCCGTTCTCATAATGCGGTAGTCTCAAATCAGAATGTTCTGGGAACTGGGATGAAAACCATATGATCGTGAAGGCAAGTTGCCGAATGTGTATGTACCCTTGATCGTGGCGTGGTCATCTCGTTTATTGACGCAACCGAGCAAGCGTACATACAACGAGATCACTGTGACACGGCCAGACTGCGCTGCTTCCATTTGTGCTGCTGAACAGCTGTGCAGCTATCATTGAACGAACAAGCCCAGGTTGGCCAAAAATGAGGCCAACGTAAGACCGCCACAGTTCCCCTGATGGCAGTAGCGAATGCCTCGAGAGTCCATACGAGGAGCTACACTGTTATCTTTCAGCGATCAAGTGGCAATAAAAGAATGAAAGCTTCGCACTGCTGAGTTGACAAGGCTATAAGAGTCACTCCAATACAGCGAAGCGGATATGTCTCGCCCATGTGTGAACTTCGTACACATCATGGGGGTTGGAGATAATTTGGCGGTGGCAAAACGAGACTCTGTGAACGACCATCAAATATCCAGAAGAAAGGTGGATACAACCTATGGTATGCGCACTGCTTCCAGGCCCCTCCGGCGACCTTTGCATCCGAGCGCCCTCTTCAGTCGTCGTTCGTGGTCAACGTTCAACTTTCAGTGGAGTCGGACATCGACAGTGGACACATGCCATGGCTGAATCAAATTCTTCCTTGTTGTTTGGCGAGCAGCCAACTTGAAGAATGATGATAACGCTGTCTCCTAGTCATTCTATGTGGTCGTCCGGGGCTGATATTTAAGTAATATGGCTTCTTCATTGTTTTGGCAACCTGAACGTCGTTCATGAGGATTTGGCAATAACTGGCAAGGCAAAACATACCAAAAATCACAGGGCTCTTGCCAAAAACCTAAAAACGATACACACTTTCGTGGGTCCGGTTGGCATTGTCAATGCAGATGATGAGATGTCTATGTCTTCGAGAGTGTCAAAGCAAACTGTACGAAAACATTGAACAGACGAAGCAACTAGTCAAGGTAACAGAGTAGGCAAAACAAAACAAAAGTACCATAACGAGAGACAAAAACGAGGTTAACATACATACGACGCACGCAAGATGTTCAAGATAAATACTTCCCTCCCCTCTATGCTGATGTATACCTGCCTTTTCACACCCCATCTGAGATGATACTACCAATGCTCAACACGCTCTTCTTGCCTGGAACCCCAACGCCCCGTCCATCCTGCTCAAACGGCGCCCGGGAGAGTTGTATCACAGGGTATCCCGACACAGATGGCAATGCAGGCGAGGAAGGTGACGACGAAGACGCACCCGTACTCGCACCCCCACCCCCAGATCCATGTCTCAGTGGCGCGAGATGGATCATCTCTTGTTGCCCCAATCCGTGGGCGTGTCCTCCGCCATTCGGCCCCCACCCCGACATTGATGCGGATGCTGACTGTGCGCCGCTCGCGTACGAAGGGCCAGAGTAGCGTGCGTTCGGTGCCGGAGAAACCATCCGCGACGGATGCCCATGCACGTGCCCGTGTCCATGAGGTTGGGAATAGTACTCTCCAGACGGAGATGACCCATGGCCCTGTCCCTGACCACCATACTCATACGGAGACCCTCCGCTCCCGGAGGACGCAAACGACGCAGTGTGTGTCAAGGGTGGGGCCGGTGCCACTTGTGAAGACTGAGCTTGGGCCTGACCCGACGTTCCACTCGCATAGTACGCTGAGTGTGGGTGTGGCGAGGGGGACGATGAAGAATTGTCATAGTAACCACCACTCCCACCGGATCCATTGGCGTTGGGGTTCACGTTGGGGTTCGTATTCGCACCAACATCGTAGCGTACGTACGATCCGGAGTACGCCGCTGTTGGATATTGAGAACGAGTCGGAGAGGGGTATTGTCCTTGTTGTGGATGGTGAGATGCCGAGGGGTGGTGAGGGTGTGAGCCTGTTGACGACGCATGCGCGTAGCCTGTAGAGGTTTGCTGCGGATGGGCATACCCGCCATGATGAGGATGTTGTTGCCCATCTTGGTACGCTTGTGCACTCTCGTATGGCGCAGTAAATGACGCACGAGAAGGGTGCCCATGTACCTCGACATGAGTCTGATTATGGGTGTGCGGATGAGTATTGTATGGCGCTCGAGAAGGTGCCTGTGAAGACTCGTATCCTGCTCGAGGATCATACGATCCACGTGGGTGGTGTTGATGAACATGATCGAAACCTGTCCTCCCACCTCCCGCCGCATTCTCGTACCCACTCCTTGCGCCACTGGCATCATACCCCCCTCTTCCACTCTCACCACTGGCGTTTTCATACCCTGTACCAACACCACTCCCGAGAGGACGTTGTGGGTCGTACGACGACGTGGTGTTCCGGAGACCCACCGGCTCATAGTCGTAGTTGATCATCCCACCCACAGTCGACGAAGGCGATGGATAAGGCGATGTCGAGGGCTGTGCGCCCGTCCTTCGTGGCACCGCTCCAGCGCCGGCAGCGGATGCTGAACCCGAACTGGATGGTTCGCTACCAGCAGACAAGAGCTGGCCACCGACACCGACACCGACCCCCATCGCCTGGTGTGCATGTGTGTGTGTGTGGGGATGCGCAGTTGAAAGTGTGCTGGTCGTCGAGAGCTCGATCCCGCCAGGCGTGGCACTCGCGACACCCAACATTGGATCCAGGGTTGAGGTCGGCCACGCAGGTAAACCTGCCAACGCAATCGACGAACCAGGAGTGTTGGTCGCTAATACCGGCGTATGTGCTGACATACCATCGCTGCTCGCCACTGAAGCAGGTCCTGATACGTGGTGTAGTGGACCTGTCAAAGTCCCATGGCGTGCGCGCTTAACGACGGCCGAACCAGGTTGGGACGACAGGGGCGGGTGTGATTGTTGCGGATGTGCATCGTCCTCATTCTGGTCTTGATCGACTTTGCGGGACTCGCCAGCGTTAGAATGACCACCATCCGACGGTGGGGCAAGGGCTGCAATGGGGCGCTTGCGAACGCGAATGTCTTTGCGAATACGGATTTTGATGCCTTGGTCAGCGAGGGAACAAGAGAGGGGGGTCGATTCTTTATTTATTTTTTAAATGTTGGGGAAGGGGGTCGTGTCGGAGACGAAATAAAGTAATGATCCGAAATCCGACATATATGAAAGTACACAACGAGGACAAAGGCAGGAAGAGGTCAGATAAGACAAATTTCACCGGGTAGCGACAACAAACCTTCCATGCCTGGAAACTTTTTTGCTGTGTAGACGTAAAAGGCGGCGGAATAAATGGACTTGCAATGACGAACAGTGTTGCTGTGGGGGTAGATGAGGAATGGGCGAGTGCAAAGGAAAGGGAGGCGTACCTGACGACTTCAAAGAGACTGAGTTTGAGACGATAGCTGCCCTCAGTGCGCACGCTGAGATCCGGGAAAACGAAAAAACCAGCATCTTCGTTGCGATTCTCGGAATCTTTGAGATGGTATAGTGATGAAACGACGGAGCCGGTAGTGCATCGTGTTTTACCATCCTGTGGATGGGATGAAAAAAGAGCGCATGGAAAGGAAGAGAGTGGGGATACAGACCTTGAGCCAATGTAATTCGGTGTCGTCATCCGGTTTAGCGAGACTGGCAAACATGAAATAGTATGGATTCTGGAGGAAGCTGTGGGCATAGTTTGGATCGGCGTCTTCAGCGTCTTGGTTGGCAGGGGAGGGGGGTTGGCGGGTGTGCGGGTCGATGACGCGTAGCTGGATGATGGGAGGAGGGTCAATGGGACGACGGTCAGCTGGGAGCGTGGGTGAGGGGGATGGATGTGCGGGGCAAGAGAAAAGAGCTGCTTACGACCAACGCCGCACATGCGAGCCTGCTTTGGCTCCTGTCTGACGGTGAGGTCGTACTCTCTGTGGTGGTTGAACATGAGTCTCGACAAAGGGATTATGAGATCGTGGATATAAGAGAAAAGGTGTGTGGGACTGGTTGGGTTGTGTCCGGGGAGGAAGATGGGAAGAGCCGGGATGATATTGTAATACATACAGTCTGTCTCTGTCATTAAACGAGCGGTCGCGTTCGTATGGATAAGCTGTTGGAACGGAGCCAAAGTTTGAGTTGGCGTCCATCAAGGAGACTCGAAGTTGATCGATTGCTGGCGCTCGAGGAACCGTCGTGCCAAGTCCTGTCCAGTCTCATTTGCAATCCCACACTGTCACGTGACTCTACCGAGATGACCGACAGTTCATGCATAGATGAATCCAAGAAAACAACAATCCAACCTACAACAAACAAGAACCAAAACGACAAGCGACAGAGATTCAGACCCCACCTATCAAGGCCCATCCACCCCCTTCCAAATCGCATCTGCGCAGTCCAACGACTCGAGCCATTCCGCCGCATGGTACTTGGCCCTTCGATACGGCCACTGTTCCACCTCCAACGACCCATCTTCCTCAGATCTCGTCACGGTCCAAACGCTCGAATCGATCCGCACGACGCGCACGTTGGGAAATCCATGTTCGACGACACTCAGAACAGATCGGATCGGCATGTTGGTGATACCAATGTACCGCAACAGGGGAGGCATACCCGTACGCAGTTGCTAGACGTGTGGTGACATATCAGACCAACAAAAGACGACGACGAGAAAGACGGAACTAAAGGCGTACATTCATGAAAACCATCAAGTCTTCCGTCACAGCGGGCGACAAATCGAGCGTCAACGCGCGTACCGTTCGTGGTACTAACCACCCCGCCAACGCGGGTGACAGATCCCTCGGGTACGTGATGGACAAACTACTCAACTTGGACAGTGCGGGAAGCACGCCCCATGCCGACGCGTCGAATCCGATCCGACGGGCGTCTGTCGGTGGGACGAGCAGATGATACGTTCGTAATTGCGTTCGTTCGCGGAGGAATTCGGAAATAGCGGGACAGAGTTCGCGATCTGCAATGTGTCGATGGAGGTTGGTAATGGTCAACGAGAAATGTCGGAGGAACGGCAGGGCGGTGCGGTATTGTCGGAACAGTGACGAGGGGGTGCATTCGAGCGTCCCTGAAAGCATCAGTGACTCCAGTTGGTGGCCATTTGCAAGGATCTCCGAGAAAGCTTGTGTATCTGCTGAGAAACAGCCATTGAATTCGATTTGAGTGAGGTGTCGAACAGAAATGGCTTCAGTGGGAAAACGCCAGCGAGGATTATTGATGGACAGAGAACGAAGAATGTCGCGGCTTTGAGCAAGAAAGGAGTAAATAGAGGAACTGCTTCCACCATCCGAGCTGATTGCAAAATGTGTAAGGTGTTTGAAGACGGGCAGTTCAATGTCAACAACATGGTCAGCCACTCTGAGATGCGATTCAATCAAGCAGACAAGCAGATAAATGAAGGACCATACACGAGAGATAGTCGTTGCAGTCGTGGATTATACGAATGCACCGTTTGCAACATGCGTGTGATCAGCTCTATGTTACCAGAGCAATGTATCTTGCGGAGGTTCAACAACTTTGGAAGTGCGTTCATGAGCATACCTGAGATGACGTTCAATCACATCAAGCGTGTAACAGTGAGATAGTCATACCGACTTGGAATGCCAACGGTTGCGTGACATCGTAGGAAACAGCAAAAACTTTTAAACACCTGACTTGACCAGCGAAATGTGGATCGACCAATATCCGTGTGAGGATATCGGCACTTCGCTGATAGTGCCACACGTCGACGTCTTGACTGCGAACTTCTCCCTGTTGCAAGGGTCGATAATGACCTTCTGCAGCACCAGGCTCTACAGCAGCAGTGAGATGAAGGTCAATTTCACGAAAGAGCAATTGGCTAGCGATGCGCGAAAGCGCATTTGGGACGAGCAGCAGTGACTTGAGGTCGCGTTTAGGTAGGAAGAGAGCAATCTCGCGCCATACCTCCGCAGAGAAGCGAGGCGGGCAATCAGGCTCTCTGAGAAGCTATGCTGGCGATAAACGAGCGTCCTCCCCCATCGGCTACGATACCCACCATCTCAGGGCGGAGATGCTGTGATTGTATGATTGCCTTGACGTCCTGGTTTTCAGGATCCACCGTCAACACGGAGTGAAGATCTGCCGATATGTTTCAGACGTCATCGTGACAGATGCCACGCATCCACACGGCATTTAAACACTTGCCTTGTTGAGCGGACGTGCGATAACCCGCAGCAAGTCTCCCCTTGGCGCGGAGTAAGAGCGCACGAGCGACGTTGGCGGAGGGGAGGTTGGGAACTTGCAAGAGCGATTGGACGGCATTTTCCATGATCGTACGACAGCTTTGTCAACGTGAGGAAATATCTCGGAGAATACGGTTTCTATAAACTTACCCCTGGATGGGCAGATGTTGCAATGCATGCAAGAGTACGTCGGCTTTGTGTGTGTTGCTCAAATTAGCAGTAACATCGCGAATGCTGGCGTCTAAAATACGGGGATTGAATAGGCTCATTGAAATGGGAGACGAGGGAGAAAGCAAGAGAAAGAGGGATCGAGTAGGCATGTATACTTAAGGGACACAATGCGGGCAACGGTCCATCATTTTCCAACTTCGTTACTACCAGCGGTCCAGCCAGTTTCTCAGGCCAGGCGTTCTCGTCGCGATGTGGCAATGTAAAATCTAGAACACATTTACCAAAGAAAACACGTACATACGGGTGATAAGATGGAATTACTCTGGAGGGTAGTTGATATAGATAGTACTTTGATACCCCCTCCCAGTGGTGCATGATCTCGACCGTTGAAGGGACGGGCTTTCGGCCGAGTGTAGGTAGCAAATTTCGGCCTGAACCACGTGTTCGATGTTTCAAATTTCATGTAGCAAAACGTGATCACGTAATCAGGAACAGCTTACCTCGTCTCCGACCAGTTTCGACCTGAAGTTCCCGCTGTCGGATTGGGCATGGTTTGTATAATCAACGAGAAAGATGAGCACGGATATGAAGCATCAAGAAGAGGCGCCGGTACTTACCCGAAAAAAGGTCACTTAAACAAACCTCACTGCATGCTACTGTCACCGTATCCGATTGCGGTGAGTAGCTATACCAAATAGCCATCGAACTTGAGAGCCTCACTGCGATGCTCCAATGCAACACAAGTGTGTCTTCCCCTTTTGTTTCTCTCCGAGCAGCATATGTGCCGTTTCGCAACTGATCAAAGTTGTGTATGTTGCGCCGTGTCGTTTGAAGGTCCCTGCTTAAAATTAAAAAAAACTTTTGATATCGAATGAAAAAGACTACTAGGTCGCAGATCTGGCAGTATGTGCTGTATCATATACCCTGGTCCCTGATTTCACCCAATTGAGTGCCCATGGGGCTGCGACTCGTTCGCCCGAATCAGCCGAACCGGTGTAAGCATGCGCTTCTTCTTCGGTAACGGAGCAAAACAACTTGCGTACAACACGCTCCACACCGCATGATGTTGATCGCTCTCACACTCTTCATATCTATGGCGTTGACGTCCCCGGCAGACGAGTACGTCGACTCGTCGGCAAAAGTATTAAATAAATAAAAAGTATCCAATGGGTAAAAAAGAAAGGAATTAGATCATATTGACAAGCGAAATTCGTCTCCAGTGTCAAGTCCCCTGGAAATCGCGCGGTGACTTGCCTGACGCCATCTGTCTTGGACCATCTCCGTGTATGCCCCTTGGTCGTTTTGACTATGCGTCTTGGACTAGTTCCACCACGGCTACGCAAGCACGGAGGCGCAAGCCCAAGGTGAGGTGAGAAGAAAGTGCCTTGTGAAGTTACATTTGGCAACCATCAGTGCGCAGCATGGCAAGTATGCGTCGCTTACTTACGGCCCAACGGACGATCCATACTGGTGTTGATTACACAGACACCTCTAACGATGCACGAGTGAGCCTACGTCGCACTGAAACTAGCAAAGCCAACAAGCTAAAAAAGTTCTGCCGTGACTACCATGTGACGTACCAGCACGAGTTGCTACGACGAGGAAGGTCCATTTGCAACGTGTTGAACAATAAAAGAGAAAAGATGCCACTCAAACACAGTGATGGTAGATACGTCGTAAAGAGATTCAAATACTATTTGGGGGGCTTGAAGCGCGAAGCCCTTCGCGTGAGGCAACACAACCGATACAACCATGTCGTACTGGGAACAACACCCCCGTCTCGAGGTAGCTATGCGACCAAAAATATATATGGCAGGTGAGAGAGAAGAAGATTGTGATAAGGACACGAGAAGGACGAAATGAAAGGGAAAGGGTGCGCCGTGATGAGAAAAATAATGTGACGCCCTGTAATGATACAGCTTGTTTGTCGGTGAAATGGTTAGACGACTTTTTTGGTTGATCTACATATTGGGCGGCGGAAGATGAGGATGGAAACCCGAGTAGAAACCTGAGATGCAACGAGCCCGAAGAAGTGGTGTGTCATGTCCGTTAAAAGGTTTGCATAGCGTTGTCATAAAACTCGGCTTGCGCGGAGGAATTGTATCCCTGTTGGTTCTGTTGCTGGTGTTGGTGTTGAGGGTTCGGGTCTTCCTGCGGAAGCAACATGGGAGGGTGGAGGTAGGTGGCGAAGAAGTTGTCCTCGTCCTGCGGGAGCATGGGAGGGTGGAAGAAGTCCATCGGCGAATCTTCGGCCGGAAGCATGGGAGGGTGAACCAATTGAGGAGACCGGTCTGCGGTGAGTGTTGGGGGGTGCCAGAATGCGTTCGTAGAACCGCGGAAAACACTGAATGATGAGAAGAACGGGAAATCCATCGAAGAACGACGAGAGTGGGAAGCAGTGGAGGAGTGGCCCGAGTACGAGTCCGCGTAGGAGGAAAATGAAACAGCAGACGATGGGGGCTCGGACGCCGAGTCCGTGCTCATGCGGCGGCGTTTGATCGTCCTCTGCTCATTATTGGTGGCAACCTCTGTCTCCAACGTCTCGACTCCCGAGAACGGAAGTGCGTCGGGTGGGGTTTGAAAGTTCTGGCTCAGATAGTCGGGATGATACGGACCGGGGAATGGATTGTAGACGTTCGAGTAGTTCGACTGATTATTATAACCAGCACTCTGTGTGTCAGGCCCAAGCGCTCCCAGCAGCTCGGACGATGAGCTCTGAGTCGTCGGTTCTTCATTGTACTCGTAAGCGGGTTGGGTAGTCGAGTCGGGTGCTAGGGTTGGGGAACGTTCTACAGTCGGCGAAGTCCGGCAACTCCCATCTGGGCTCACAGAAGGAGTTTCGGACGAGTCCGGGCCGGCGCGGCGAGCATCATGGCGCGAACGTTTGCGAATTACATCTGATTTCATGGAAATGGGTCTTGCTGACCCATGCAATTTGTAACTGTGACGAGACGTGCTTAGCGAACGCATGACCGGCGAGAAAACACATCACTCACTATAGGCCACATCTAATGTTAGACGTCCCATGTTAACATGAGTTGTCGTGCCACGGGACCATAGATATGAAACTTACGCA